>JASDQU010103260.1:73940-93265 GCA_032191745.1 Picea mariana | reverse complement strand
AACTCTCTGTTTTCTCTAGCACCCACTAGAAGGAAGCACCAACTCCTTGGTTTCTCTAGCACCAACTAGAAGGAAGCACCAACTCCCTGGTTTCTCTAGCACCAACTAGAAGGAAGCACCAACTCCCTGTGTTCAAGCACCCACTTGAACCTTTGAGGACACCAGTCCTCCCTAGATCCTCCCAACCACCCTGAAATATAAATCTTTGCTACTGAAACTTATTACAGTGATATGATGTTCAACAATGGCTTACCAGACTCATCACTGTTCTACTGCATTTCGTTGCTCTGTCTGCCTCGTTGCCTTTCTGCACACATCACTTGCGCTGTCTGTTCTTCCACTTTTTATGCTCTATGCGCCATGTCCATTCACTGCACAGTTTTTCTTCTGTGCTCTTCAGCTGCTGTACTCTCCTCCTTATTCACACATGAATCACCTTCACCAACAAAAATCACAACAACCTCCAACAACAACAACAACCCTTCTCTTCTTTGTACTGTGTATATATAGTTTCTGTGCATCTTGTGCATGCAATAATCACCATTCCTCTGCATGCTCATACCATGCCAATCTCCTCCACATCTCAAGTGCTCTGCGTGATCATCATCACGACTCTTCGAATTCTCTGGCAGTTCAACCGCGCGTTCGACATCACTGGGTGTTATGCTAAGATTCCTCAGCCTCTCTGGTAGTTGAGACTCTTCGTCTTCTCTGTGACAATTGAGCTCACCTTCTCTATTTTAGTTACATGCTTCCACTCTCATCCATCTGTCAATCCCTTCTAAGAATAGTCTTCCTTCACTTGGACGAAGCTTGGAGACTCTTCATCTCCTTTGGCGATCACACAGGGGTCTCTTCGAATTCTCTAGCAGATGCCATCAATGGTTTCTGGTAGTTTCACTATGTCGTGCATTAGTAGCCCTCCGATCAACACTTGATCTGATAGTTCATATTATATCGCGATTTCACCTATCGCGATATCAGGATTCCTGATGTCAATAATCTTTGACATGTCCAACTCTCGATCCCCAATGCCTCTCCATTGACTGGAATCAACGGTCCAGATTTGATCTTGATTCAATGGCTGTGATTTAAGTTGCGATTTTGCATATCGAGAAATCGAGATTCCTGTTGCAATGTTTCTTTGACATTTCCAAAACGTGATCCTCGAAACTCCGACGTGGTGTCCATCTGCTGACGTCACATGTGGATTGACATGTGTTGAATACTGCCATGTGTCACTCTGATTCGTGACTTACATGTGCCTGAAATGTTGAATCAGTCTGACACTTGTCATTACCTGGTTGTGCCACGTGTTCCTAGCTGATGTGGTCTGCTGACGTGAGTCGGGTCGAAGGTATAGATCACATCTTGATCTGACGGTTCAGGTTCAGTCAGGATTTCACACATCACGATTTCGGGATTCTTGATGTCAATATTCTTTGAAATCTCCAACTCTCGATCCTCAAAACCCCGACAGGGAGTCGGATCAATGGTCCACATAACCCCCTGAGATAGACGGTCCTCCTGCTTCCAGGATTTGTGAGCCCTCTACTCCTTGCACTTTTTAAAGATTGTGCAAGTTTTCCTCGATCCAATGGTGGTCGGACCCTATGCTCAAATCTGACACCTCTAAATTCAATTAGCCCTCTGACTAAGCTCGTGGTCCACGTGACCTCCCCCTATATGACCGCAGCCAAACCTCCTCATCGGGGTTTCAGAATTTCCAATGTCGAAACATGTATGTCCTCAGGATTCACGATCCCTCGAATCCTGATGTGCTCTTTATGAACTAGCTCTCCTGGCTAGGCTCCTGGCCCATATGACCATTATCCCCGTGACCGCAGTCTTACCACTCGTTGGGGTTTCAAGATTTTCAATTCCGCAATGCATTGGCTCATGGGATTCCCGATATGTGAAACCCTAATGAGTCAACCCTCCTTTCGAGATTTCACCTTGGCTTTTCCCAATGGTAAACCTCGTGCAGATCCTGTCCGATCTGACGGCTGACGGGATTTATGAATGAGATCCAATGGCTCTTGATCTCTCCCTTCTGTAGGCTACTCCTGAGATCCTCCTGGATGTAGAAACCAACGGTCCAGATCTTCTTCTTCAGCCGATCTGATGGCGACTGTGCTCCCTCCTGAGCTTTGCACACTTTTCTCCCAACCTTGGGAGAATTACAAGTTCTCAAAGGCCTCGACCTTTGTCGTCCTTCTCCTTTGCGAACTCCTGTATCTTGAGCTTTTCTGCATGCGTTTTCCTTGACGCTGTTTCTCCTGAGCTTTCACTTCCGAATCCCCAAGGGATTCTTGGACTTCTGCGCCTCTGCAGAGTCTTCACAAAAATACTTCTGGTGCCCGTCTGTTACATTCTTCCTGTACAAATGCCATATTCATTGCTGTACTTGCCATCAATGACAATCATGTGCTACCTGTTAAACATTTGCCAACATCTTCTACATTCACGTGCTATGTGCCCATAGTTACTTCACTTATAACATTCAATATTGTAATCAAGTAGGGGATCAATTGAATTGTATTTTATATCAACAAACCCATGATAACTTATGATTTTGTTGTTCACATAATCATTCTTTGATATCTTATAAGAACTTCTATTTTTATCTCTTACATGATCACTTCTTGGATAAGCTCTACAATCTAGTGCTTTATGACCAAAATTATTGCAAGAAAAACAATAGCCAAGAAAGAGATTTTGGTACCGGGTTGTGAAAGGTATTATTGGTGGATAAACTATTCTGAAATCATTCTTGTTGTTCTTGTGAGAAGAATTAGGTTTATGATGGTCATAATTTCCTTTCCTACTGGTGATTTCATTGTTGATGGAGCCTTTGAGAATATTATCATAGATTTTATTCTTTTCTTCATTTTCATTTTCTGATGGCTTTGTGACCTTAGTGCTTGCATCTTCCTCGGTGGTATTTTATTTTTCGTCATAGACAAGATGTATATTCATGAATGATGTCATTTGGTAACCAAGAATGTTATCTAATATTTCAAGAATTTTTCCAAACTTTAAGCTTCCACTCAACTGATAATTTATTTTCTCTAGTTCCTTTCTTAAGGAAATGATTTTAGCCTCTAGCTTCTCACAATTTTCTTCCTTTTATTTCAGTTGGCTTCTCACCACTTCTTCTCTCCCTTTTCCCTCTTATAGTTTAGTCTTAAGGATGATAACTATTTTTCCTATTTCATCAAGATCATGATCCTTCATTTCTTATTTTTTCAATTGATATTTCTACCTTTTATTCTTTCCCATGAGTTTATGTATTTATTCTAAGGCACTAACGGGTTCTGCTTCAAGGTTCACTTCCCCATCAATGTATTCTTCTTCTGAATCTAATTTTTCTTTTTGATTGTCTTCATTTCATGTATCAGTAGACTTTGTATCCATGTCCTTGAAGAGTAATTCTTCTTTACTAGCCATGTGTTTTCTCTAGATTTTCCTTCCAGCGGTTAGGTTGTTTCCAGAGGAACCCACTCTAATACCAATTTTTGAACTTATGCTTATACTGAGAGGGGGTGGGGTGAATTAATATAGATACTTTTTACTTTAAATGATCATTCATCAATCATTCATTAACTTTAAAAAAATAAATGCATGTAAACTCAAATCACAATACATAGAGTTTAATTTGGAAACCCTTGTGGGGAAAACCACAAAAAATCATCTTTATAAATGTCTATAGGCACCAACCTACTATTATAAATATTTTAGTTACTGACCTATGAGAGACACCAATCTCTTCATCTGAGAACCAAATCAACAAGATATTGTGTAGGCACCAACCTAATAGAGATACCAATCTCTTCACTCGAGCACCAACTTAACAAGATATTGTGTAGGCACCAAGCTACTGAAGACACCAATCTCCTTAGCTAAGAACCAACTCAGTAATAATTTTATAGTAAGAAATCTAATATATTCATACACAAAGTACTTTTGAATTCACTTACATGCTTCATACTTCTTTCATTTCATAGCATCATCATACCCTTAACTTTCATGCTCCAATGCCTCTCCCTGCTTCATACCCCATGCATAGCTTCAAACCCTAGTAAGATTTAGCCTTCATGCCCCAGATAACCTTATAGCATCATTCCCAAAATTTAATTTTAGACTACAACATCAGACCCTCAAAACAATGCACTTTTCATCACTATAGACCTTAGTATTCATAGCGCACCCTTAAAACTCCAAGAAAACTACTCTTGCACACCTTTAGGCCCCAATAATACTCCCCAACTCCTCTTGCACACCTCAGATCTCTTTTGTTCACTTTTAATTTATATTATTTCTTGGATAATATTAAAATGCACACATCTATCCTGTATTTATAGTGTTTCTGTGTTCATTAATGGGATCGACTTGTAAAATGGCTGGGTCGACATGTACTTTTTGGCTAGGTTGACCCGACATAATATTTCATATCTACTCATTCCCATGGAGTTATAGGGAGTGACATATACCATTGGAAAGGTCTCGTAATAAGATTTTCAACCATATACCCTATGCTCCCATTTGAGCTAGGACTTAAAAGTAAAAATGCATTTAAAGATTGGGTATCCAAACTGAGCATAAAAAATACAAAAACAATATTTACAACAATATCCATCTTGCAATCTTGATCATGTATATATGTATTCTCCCCCTATCTTTGACATTAATGACAACAATATTTCCAACGATATTCATTTGAGAGCTCAAACATATCATTTACATGAATTGAACTTGGGTGGGAAGGTTAACAATTAATTTTCTCAACCACCCAAACTAGACCCAATTAACTAATATGAAGATATTTTGTTTACCTACACAATGTTTTTAATATATCATACTAACAACTCTAAAATTTTTATTGTTTCGATTATGTTTTAAGCCATGCATATATCTTGCTAAAACACATATTAAAAGCACATATATCATGTTAAAACATATATTAATGAAGTAGAACAATTATGATAAATGAGAAACAAATTAATATATGAAGAATCCACAAATTGAGTGTTATATAGATGATTATTACACATACCTATAACATTTCTCTTATTATACTACCTCCGACAGTATATAGCGCTCATTCTAAGTTGACTATATATTAATTTTAGTTGACTTAAATTTTTTATGTGTGAAACCTAATGTTAGACACAGGCAATACAATTTTTAATTTTTTAAAATATAAAATAATGTATTTTTTTAACACGTCATTGGTAGAAAAGTTTGAGGCGTTATTATGGGCTTCATGTTCTTCAAGAATGTAAATTAATTACACAATTAATATTGCTTCCAACAATGCATTCAATCCACCGTTGACTATGGAAATTGCATTAGCACTACAATGTCCACATAATAAATTTCTGACGTGCACCTAATGTCGAGGTCATCATCGCACATGACACCCAACCCAAAGCAAGTCCAAAGATGTCCAGACTCGCATCATCACTATAATTGTCATGAAAAAGAAATGCTGAAGTCAATGCTCTTTTGTAGGTCTAACAACCCCGCAGTCTAAGTGATTTGACAATGAAAGACCTACCTGTTCACCTCCTTACCTCCTTGCAATCGATGACACTGTTTCCATTGCCACTGCTAGTGTCGATGTCTAAAGATGAAGCTATTTGGAGCCTGGAGTCACCTATAGTGTCGATTTATGAAACTGAAGCTACCTGGAGCATGGAGTGATGACTTGATACACTTATTACATCTATTCAACTACATGTAGGTTCAGGTTTTAGTGGGTCAGGTTGTGTTACATACGAATACTAACTATGACTCACACAGTTTGGAACCAACAGTTTTGATATAACACAGTGGCTAGCGGGCTCTGGACAATGTAAACTACGACAACAACCGATCTATATAACATTTACTGTAAGATCTTATATAGGGATATTACATCAACTAGTAACACTATTCAAGATCCTGGGAAGTGACCGAACTCCTTGGATCTAGTTTGTTTCGAGCATGTTAGCTAGGATAGAAGGATCCATGACCATGTAGAAGAACCAATATAGCAATAAAAGGATCAGTGCAAACCCAAGCTGGGGATGGAAGCACTCTACGACCAACTAGGCACTCCGTGCTTATCGACCTGTGACCCTGATGAACAACTCGAGAGACACTTGCAGCGAGGTAATGATGATTTATTTGAACCATACAAGTTAATACTTCAAGCATCAAGAAACTTCCTTTTTTTTCAAATATCAGATCCACTTCAACAAAATAAATGCATTCTCCTTACTCAAAGCACATGAAACAATAAGAAGATTGATATTCGATGGAAATAGCTTTGGAATATCTACTACATCAAGGTTTCTTCTAAAGAATGAAACCGAATCATTACATGCAGGTGGTAGTAAAAGGTAATCTTCAGAAACCAAATCATTACTTGAATACGTCAAACTTTGTGCATAAGGTGGTAGTATAAAGTAATCTTCAGAAAGTGTTGCAAAGTACATAGTCCATGAATTCCTTCCCATTAACTTTTCCCAGTTACTCATTGATCCAGGAATGATAAAATTTTGAGAGCCTCATTCCCTAATTATATACCCACCTTCAACTACTAGGGGAATATTCTTGTAAAGAGTGGAAATCTCTTCGGACCAGATGAAATTATTTGCATAGGAGTAATGCAAAAAATGTGCAGTAGTGATAGAAAGATGATCGTCTTTTGAGTCTGTTACTACATCAAGAAGTCGCTCAACAAACTTTGAGATTGAATCCGAATGTCTGTCGAGTTTGTTACTACATCCACAAGTTGCTCAACAAACTTTGAGATATAAAGTTCTGTAATTTTAGGATGCTGATTCAAACACTCACACAGTTTCTCACCTTCCTGAGGATCCAACTTTATAATTTCCTTCTGGTTAGATTCAGGCATGGAGTAATATTTGGTGTCACTTTGGAATACTCTAGACCATTTGGTAAGCCACGATATGTGTGACTCCTATGATGAAAGATAAATTATGGTGTGGTCTGTAGCATTTGATACACTTTCCAAATTTGTGTTGTTGGAAGAACCCACATACTTCAACAAAGGAGTGTTTTGTAGGTGACTTGAAAGTCCCTTCCAATTTTAAACAATAAAACAAATAAGTTCAACATACAAATCTTCAGATAGGCCTTTCAACCAACCAGACGACCAAATACAGGGAGAATACCAATAATAGGATACTTGAACCACACCCAAGAATTTTAAGCTACTATAAAAATCTTGTTTATCAAGGTAAGGATGGAATATGTGTATGTTACTAGAAAAAAGATAGTTATGGTCGCTTTTCTAACCTTGTTGTCTTTCTCTCTCCAAAATCTGTCTAAAATATGGGAGTATTTTCTGAGCTTCTGTTGGCTAACATAATTTTTTTCCCCCAAATTTGACATGACATAAAACCACTTCCTCAGCTTTAAATTGGGGTTGAGTGACATCTCTAAGTTGTGTCATCTTTGGATGACCATGAAAATTACAAGGAAGGCACCTTAAAACCCAAGTTTACGATGATAGAGGGAAATTAACACTTATCAAAGTATGAAAGGCTGAACAAAAAGCTAATGGAACACATTTAAGGATTCTCTGGTTCCAATTGTTATTGAAAATGATGCGCTCTCTTGATGAAACCAATAATAAATCTTGCTGTATTATAAATGGAAACACAATTGCCATTTTTGTTGGAGAAAAAGAGCAGATACCCACAACCACCATATTTCCTCTTATAAAGAATTCATCCATTGGGAAAGCTAATGTTATAGTCCATCTTGCAACATCTTTCTGCTGCACTACCCTACAATCATTTTTCATGGGAAACCATTGTCTCCACATGTAATAACTACATTATTTCGGCGAAAATTGATCTTCTTCCACTAACAAATGCATAATGAAGGATTCATTCTTATTGATCCCAGAACTTCAAATGTCATTTTCTTGTAAAATAGAGATTGTATAAATTACGTTAAGATTAGTATGTTCCAGCTCACTAACTAAGAGTTTCTTTATCTTAGACATGAAAAAAATAATTTTAGGATGAATACTTGAGAGCTATTTCTTTACAACTTAAATCTTCTCAGGATGTACGGGTAGAGCTATAACAATATTGGGAAGCTGGCATCCATACATTTCTTTGAGTTGTGCACACATGGCTTATCTTCTATCCATTCAGGGATAATATATTCTATCTTAACATCAGGGGAAGGGAGTTCATTGAGCCTTATATTATATTCACTTCTAAAAATGCAAGTCTATCTTGTGACTAATAAAACACTCTTAAATATGATACCTAAAATGAAAAAAAAAAAATTCCATTCAAAATGAGGAAAAATAGCTACACACTCATATAATTGCACTGATATCTAATTTAGAAAAAAGGCAGATGCTTATTTGATTGCAGGAACAGAGTGACAAACACTTAGATTTTATACCTTTTTCTCCAATATAACCACCTTCCTTGTTATTCGTTTTGGTGGATTGTCCCACGCTGCATATAGAATCAATATTATGTTAAAAACCAACAAGGTTGTAGGAGCGCCTACGCCAACATCATCTTCAGTTGTAATTATGCTAGCCATGTACATGGTAAGGGACAACTTGCATCATCTCTATAACTTTATTAACTACATATAATTATTATGCGGAGGAAGTATATGCAACATCACTACCCTTGTATAATATTGATAAAGTTTGAATAAATATACAATTGTCTAGTTTATAAATGAATGAAATTTTTGTATGTAGTTTGCAACAAAACTATATATATTCAAGTATTGATTGAAAGTTAGTATGATGGAGAGTTTAGGTAGAGAAACAAAACTTAACTTAGATTATATAATAGTGAATCATGCATGCAAAATAAAAGAGGTGTAAAAATGAAATTTCAAAGTTTAGAAATGATTTTGACATGTTAAACATGATGTATTTGACTATTTTTTTTTTTTTTTCTATTATTTGCATTTAAAACATTGTTATTCAATTTGTGTGTATTAGTTGAAATTTTATATTTTTTATTGTTTGAATTTAAAACATTGTTATTCAATGTGTATGTGTATTAGTTGAAATTTTGTAAAGGAATAAATAAAATTTACATATTTATTTAAAAAATAATTTTAAATAATTTTGAATGTCATAAAATTTATAATTTTAGTTGTTACATAGGGAACATGGACCTTAGTCAATAATACATAAAAATGAACTTGTAATAATAGTCACTCCAATAATATGGTAGGAGTAATATTAACTCACACTCACCTTTAAGGTGTGTTAGAAGAATAAATATGAATCATAATGAGTACTTGATGATCATGGCTAAGTCTCACAATAACTATTCTTTTGAGTTACTCTTAGAGTGAGTATTTATATGTTGGAATAATGAGAGGGGGATGAATCGATATGAGCACTTTATACCACTTTTAACCACAATATATATTCTTTCACTTTAAAAATAATGTTCAATAGTTTATCATCGATGTATTTTTGGCACAGGGGCAATCGCAGGGTTCAACGCTACAACAACACACCAACAAAACCCTAACTATCAGCCCTTTCGACAACACCTATGAAGCAGATGAATTCCCACCCGAGGTAGAAGCAGGGGTGGCTGCAGGACTCCAATGTCTGCAACCTTAGCTGGGACACATATCTGTGATTGTAACACCTTAACAAAACACTTAGTTATTATAGTTCATTAGTATTCATCTTTATTTCATAGCGCAGCTAAACCTTAACAACAGATTAGCGCAGTATTCACACAGATCCAATAGATTTAAGCACAAAGCACACACATAGAGATCAGATCTACCATTCATTCACATTATTCAACACTAAACTGTCATATCATATTCATCTATCATCTAACATCTCACTAAGCATTCAATCATATAAACAAGAGAGCAACCATAATGCACAAAGAATTCACAACACAAGATATATGTGGTTCACGCCCACCCTGGTGATACGTCCACCAACTCTTGTTCTCTTTATTATCTTCTATAAAGTATCTTACAGGCACAAAGCATCATAACAATACTTCGTATAGGACAAGAGATCTGCACGCACTTCGCCAGATCCTCCTTCCCCAAGTAGATCTAGGCACATAGCCTCACACAGTCTGTGCACAAAGCACTACAAATGAATTTCACTTAGCTCTGCAAGTCTTAATCCCATCTTCTTGCACATATCTAGTACTAGCACTCAGCCATCGGTCACTACTTACATCACCTAGTCTTCTATTTATACATTACAAAATAGTCCTAAGCATGGGTAAACCCATGGGTCGACATTCCCATACCCATTACATAAGCCCAAAACCAAAAAAGGCCCTAAAAAGGGGCTGAGATCTCGCGACCTCCACTTCATCTTGCGCTTCTCCTTCGATATCCTGTCGAAGTCCCAAAAATATGTCAAACATGACCAAGGATCCTCAAAACTTGGTCAAGGGCCAACATGCCCCCAACACTCACCCGTGACTCATCCCGAGTCACTCTACTCTGGATAATTCTTCCTCAAAATCCTTGAGCTGCTTCAACTTGTTGCTGTGCGATGGCCTCCTGCTAAAAAAACTCTTGGCTCTGAGCCTCTGAGTCACTTCCATGACTTTTCTCTGAATAATGTGGACCCACTGTTGAGCAGTGCGTTGCTCTTGGGATTGCTTCATCCTTTCAACAACTGATAGGGGCTTCAATTGTGCCTGTATTGTTTCTGCTTGCTGCTTCGCCTCCTGGAGATGTGACTCTAGTTCCTTTAATTCCAGATTCTCAGTGAGTTTCTCATAAGTTTGGGCACTGCGATTACTTAGTTTCTTACATTCCATGGCAAGGGCCTTTATTCTCTCAACTGTGCTTCGAGCAATCACATCTCTTTGATCTCTCACATCCTATAGAGTGTTGGGCACTGCACGGAGCTCTAAGTGTACCATTATTTGCTGTAGCTGCTGGATATCTTTTGCGAGCTGATCTATTTGATGCTCGACGCGGTCTTCTACCTTTGTCTCTAATCCTGTCACAGAGTAGAGTGCTCTGTTGACTGCTTCTTTCGATTTTAGTTTCTCTGTGAGCAACTGTTCTTTTTCTTACTGAATCTGTTCTTTCTCCTCTTCAAACTTTGTCTAGAGGGAAACCTTATTCTACTCTGCAAGTTGGCGTTGTTCTACTAGTACTTCTTGCACTTGCTTCGGGGCCTGGGTGGCTTGTTCTATTTCTTCCTGTGCATGACGAAGGCAAGTTTCGGTTGCATCAGCTAGTCGACGGAGTTGGGCTCGCTCATCTCCCAACTCTGGTTCTCCCGATGGCAGGGGCACAGTGGACACTACCCGACTAGACTAAAGGGCCTGCTGTACCCCTTAGAGTTTGACCTTGATTCTGTCGTACATCTCCTCCTACTTGGCTTCCTGTTTCTGCAAGATTTCATGCGAGGCATCATTTACAACTGCGATGATGAAGTCAAAGTAATGAACAATGAGCACAATCTGCATCTTGGTCAAGGTGGCTCTGGATTTATTTCAGAAAGAGGGTTTCAGGGGATGAACCTTCCTCTTCTTCAAGGGATCAACCTCATCTCTAGGAAATGTTACTTCACCTTGCTTCTGATCATATTATTTTCCATTTATCTCTTCTACTTCATCATCACCCCCTCGGCCAGGTGATACTGAAGCAATCTTTTTTGAGGCATTGCTTAAGTCTTGGACTTCTTCGGTCTTCTTCCTTCCGCTGGTTCCAGGTGTGTCATGTTCTTTGTGAGCGGCCTTTGGGCTGTCAAGTTCATGATCAAATATCTCTGCAAGGTTAGTGGGGATAAGGAAGTTTTCTGACCAATCCTTAGTTATCTCCTCGAGTTCCTCTTATGTGAGCTTGTAGTACAACCTAAGCTCTTCCTTATGTTCGTCGGCTCATGCAGTGATATAGATGAAGTGTCGATCTGCACGAAACTTCATGAGGGGTCAGAATCGCTGCAGGGTGTTTGGAGTCATGCGAGGTTTAGCTTCGATAGCCCTCTTCAGCTGGAGATAATACGTATGAAAAACTGCATTCGACTACCACTGCTTTCCCATATTTCTCAAGTACCAGAGCGTGGTGAAATTCGTAGCAAGCGGCTCGAACGACTCAATGTCTGGGAAGGTTGCACCTTCCAGCATCTCCCAAGCAACAAACGTGATGAGGATCAGGAGCCAACTAAAGTGGAACTTGTATCCTTGATCCTAAGCTTTGTGATAGTCTAATTCTAGCTGATTAACTAGGTACTTCACCCAGTTCATCTGTACGCCTTCCACACATTTCCCTGTGAGGTCAACGACAAAGCCTGTGACCTGTGTGGGTCTGTTCTTCCTTACTAGATTTCCTGTGATTAATTGGCATGCTAGGTGCATTGTGCCATTCTATATGGAAGATACCTTGTAGCCTCACATCCCCTTCTTAACATCACAGTATGTATCCTTGATCTTTTGGGCTAACGTGTGATATGTGGATTTCCTTAGATAGAAGTCCTGCAGGTCAGGTCCTTGCATACTTAATTTGGTGATCCTATGGATCAACATCAGATCAACTGTGATACAGTGGTCTAGCCATAAGTAGTCGCCATGGTAACATGAAAGTAGGAGCTTGAAACATGCGTTAAATTCCTGGTGCCTTCCAAAATGTGGGATCTTCATTATGTTCAAAAGGGTGGACTGTGCAAGGTTCATCGTCCATGGCTGGGGGATTATTTTCGAGTTCTTCCCCTTCATCTTGGTCAAGTATTTATACGGGGCGAGCATACTATGGTTCTTGTGGTATCCTAAGTTGAAGTCACTGGACTTCAACGTTGTGATCTTTTCCTGTTGCACTCGAACTGTGCGTATCCCCTTCGAGAGGTATGCAGTAACCATGGTGTACTCAAAATCTCTCGGCACACTATCATGACTCACCACGTTGGCTAGAGGCGGGATGTAGTTGGGTAAGATGGTTGGGATTAGCTTCGCATTTGCTAGGTCGTCTCTGTGCTTAGTTTTCTTCTTTGTGATGACTCGGGATGGTCTTGATCCATGAGTGGTCTACGGAGAGGCTTGTACTCCTCTCGTCGATGATGCTTGAATAATTGCAAACATTACTTTCTCGGCCATGAGATCAATGAGAACTTCTTCGACAATTTTCTCTACGGCGCTGAGTTCGTCCAACATACACGCTTAGATGAGATGGATGAATGAGTGCGCAAAACAATATAACTAGTGTCGATCTTACTAATCATAGTGCTGTAGAAATGAGTTCTTTCTGATACAATTCGCAAAAGTGTTCTCGGTGCAACATTCGATGGAATAAGTAGACAACAATGTAACAGATCTTTCCAATGGACAAGAGACCTTCATTATTTTAGTTTGGTTCGTTAGGGCGCAATCCCAATGGTCTGATGGAGGGATTTCTGACCATAAATAACGTTCTACCCATTTGGGGTGACAGTCTAATGGTTATACTGTTCCCAATGGCTATATTGCTTCGCCATGGTGAAGTGCCATGTGACGCTATTCTGATATCCTGACGAAGTTCCAGTTTTGTAAATTTTCCTTCTGCGAATTTCCCTCTGGAACCTTCTATAACTTTTCGATCTTTGATCTCTTCTTGCTTAGTTTTTTAGCCTTCTTTCCAGTGAGCTTCATCTTGGTATTCCTCTTTCCATTCTGGTTCTTATTTCCTTTTGGCATAGTAACTTCGCGCTGCTGAGATTCTTTCCTAGGATTCAAGGGAAATACCTCTTCTTTATCAGGGGTAGATTCTTCAGTCTTCTGTGAGTCTTCTTGTGTTCTTTCAACTTCGACATCCACGGTCCGAAATATCTTCGATCTGTTCTCCTGTTCTTCAATCAAGTGTATGATCCTCCTAGTCATGAAATCTTTTAATTCTTTCTTTTTCTACTCTAAGAATTCTTCTTCTTTCCTTCTGGCTTGATCCCTTTCAACCCAAGGTTTTCCTAGTAACATAAAAAATGGGGCGCTATTCTCAACAAATTTAACAACCTCAAAATCTTCTTCTGTCGAAGTTCCATGAGCACTCATAGATATCTGGGTAAGTCTTCCACATAGGGTTATCAAATTATATCTAAATAATCCTATTCCTCCCAATGAAGGAATCATAACAGGATTTCCTAAAATTTCCCAAGTTCTTTCTGTCATTATATTCACCTGTGTTTCTTCATCCAGAGTACAGTCAATATCGAAGTCTCCTATTCTTACTTCTATTTTCTCTTTCTCTTTTAAGATCTCTGATAGATTAGTATCTTGGTGGTCATTCAGGGTTTCTTTCATTTGTAATAGTACAGTCTTTGATTCCTTTTGGGGTTTTTCCATGGTCTTAGTTTCGTGACCTTTCTCAGGGTCTACTTGTTCCATATTCATTTTTCAAGCTTAGCAATAATTATAGGGCAATCCAAAACTCCATGATCCATAGCTTTACAACAAAGACAACTATATATTCTACCAGGACATTCCTTAGCCATATGTCCCGGCCTTCTGCAACTGTAACAAAGGGTTAATCCTCTCTTTCTCTTAAATGATCCCCATCCTTTCCTGTACTGTGCACTAGGATCATGGTAGCTAACCTGCAAAAAATTCTTTCTAGGATTCTGCATCCATTTGTTAGTCCAAACATCCTTCCTATGCATAGGAATAACATATCTTTCACTATTCTTATTAGATCTATTCATAGAAAATACTCTTTCTTCTAGCTGCACCCTAGTTTTTAGGCTAGGACAAAATTTATCAAACATACCTAGATCCATATTCTTGAAACAAAAATTTCCACTTATCTTACTTTTAGAAGAGCATAAAGCTTCCAAATCTAAAACTTTTCACTATTCTTACCTCAGTCAGAGCACAAAGCATTCATATCTTACCTCTTTTCTTCAGATCTGCCTCCTTCCTTAGCACAGAGCTTCGCAAGTCAAGCAACAAATTTACGCACATATCTTTCTTTCTTTTCCTTAGTTCCTAGCAATCACAATTTCAGGTCTTGACAACATAACCATTTGTTGGCACAGGGGCATACCCAGGGTTCAATGCTACAACAACGCACCAACAAAACCCTAACTACTGGCCCTTTTGGAAACACTTGTGAAGCAGATGAAGTCTCACCCGAGGTAGAAGCAGGGGTGGTTGCAGGACTCCAGTGTATGCAACCTTATCTGGGACACAGATATGTGATTGTGACACATTAACATAGCACTTCATTATTACAGTTCATTAGTATTCATCTTTAGTTCACAACGCAACTAAACCCTAACAACAKATCAGTGCAGTATTCACACAGATCCAATAGATTTAAGCATGGAGCACACACATAGAGATTAGATCTAGAATTCATTCACATTATTCAACACTAAACTATCATATYAGATTCATCTATCATCTAACATCACACTAAGAATTCAATCATAGAAACAAGAGAGCAACCATAAATCACAAAGCATTCACAACATAGAATATACATAGTTCACCCCCACCCTAGGGCTACGTCCACCAACTCTTCTTCTCTTTATTATCTTCTGTCAAACATCTTACAGGCACAAAGCATCAGAACACTACTCTGCATAGGACAAGAGATCTGTGTGCACTTCACCAGATCCTCCTTCCCCAAGTAGATCTAGGCACAAATCCTCACACAGTCTGTGCACAAAGCACTACATATGACTTGCACTTAGCTCTGCAAGTCTTAATCCCATATTCTTGCACATAGCCAATACTAGCACTCAGCCATCGGTCACTACTTACATCACATAGTATTCTATTTATACATTACAAAATAGGCCTAAGCATGGGTAAACCCATGGGCTGACATTCCCATACCCATTACATAAGACCAAAAACCCAAAAATCCCTTAAAAAGGGGCTGAGATCTCGTGACCTTCGCTTTGTCTTGCGCTCCTCCTTCGACAGTCTGTCGAAGTCCCAAAAATAGGTCAAACATGACCAAGGATCCTCAAAACTTGGTCAAGGGCCAACATGTATCATCTATGTTTGCATTCAATATATCATGATAATATAATCATAAGCAACATCACATCAAAAACATCACATTAAATACACAATACACTAGTATTTATGTGGAAACCCAAATGAGAGAAAACCACATAATGCTTTCTTATATATATCAAGTATTCATTCATAGAAAGCACCAACTTCCAAATTCTCCAGCTGCAACTAGAAGGAGACTCCAACCCCCTATTCTCAGGATCTAACTTGAAGGAAGCTACAACTCCTTGAATTCTCTCGATCCAACCAGAAGGAGGCTACAACCCCTTAAGTTCTTCAGCTCCAACCGGAAGGTGGATGCACCAACCTAGTTATCAGTCTTCAACCTAAAGGAAGCTCCAACTCCTTGATTCTCCATATCCAACTGGAAGGAGGCTAAAAACCCCTTTCCTTGCCCCATCCTACCACCCTAAAATATAAGTGTAGACCAACTGTCACTATCACAATCACTACCACTGTCACCATCACTTTCACTGTGACTACCATTATCACTATCACTGTCACTATCACTACCACTGTCACATCAACCTGTTCAACCTGTTGCTGTCTCATCCATGATACTAGATCTACTCTCAACCGCATGCAACTCATGCCAAAATCACCAAGAGAATATCTCAAACCATATCATCAACATCACCAACACATGCCTCTACCAAGCAAGATCACTACATATCATCACAAGATATGTGTCTAAACCAAGTACCAACCTGTACCATTCATCAACCATGCATCAACTTGTAGCATAAACCATGTACCATAACAAGTGCATCAACCATGCTCCAATAATCTATCATCAATACCTATACCATACCATGTTCCAACCATGCACATCAACCATGTCATATACCATACCATGTGCTGATCATGCACATCAACCATGTAATGTACCATACCACATGCCAACCATGTACATCAATACCTGTACCATATTGTATACCATATACCATGAAATGTGTCTAAACCATATACCATATCATTCTTACTCATTCCATGTACCATATGATAACCGTTAAGTATACTCCAATATCACTAACATGTGCCTCTAATAATGAACCATAACAACCATATATCAAGTACCAAGAGTATGTCTCAAGCATGTAAGAATATTACCTCAACCATATGCAACCATGCACTATGTATCACAAGGACCTACAAGACATGCCATATGCATATGCCATACCATCCAATATAAAATTTTTCCTTGCTGCAAATCTGGGTGTCCGCTCCCTTATTGCTGCAACTTTGAGTATCTACGCCCTTATTGCTACAACTCTGAGTGTCCACACCCTTCTTGCTACAACTCTGGGTGTCCACACCCTTATTGTTGCAACTCTGAGTGTTTTCACCCTTATTGCTGAAAATATGAGTGTTCGCGCCCTTCTTTCTACAACTTCAGGTGTTTGCGCACTTATTGCTGCAAATATGAGTGTCCATGCCCTTATTTCTTATAACTTTGAGTGTCCGTGCCCTTCTTGCTGCAACTCAGGGTGTCCACGCCCTTATTACTGCAACTCTGAGTGTTCACGCCCTTCTTGCTGCAACTTGTGGATGAACTAAAAAAATTAGTTTTTTCTTTGTCTTCCCTTTGCTATCTTAGATTTCACTTCTTTAGATTCACCAATAGACCAAAATATTAGACCCTAACATTCTCACTATACCATAAAAATTTCACTATATAGATATTCAAAGAGCGTGTATATGTGTTTATGAGAGACTCCTTGAGGTGTATTTATACTTTTGCTAGGTAACATATTTTCTTAACTTTAGAGATTCTAGATATTTCTTGTTACAACCACTTTACCCTTTCATTTATTGACTTGTAACCAACTAGGGGCTTCTTGACCATTCTTTGGGGCTTCCAAATTTACAAGTCCATATCTCCCTAACCGTAAGGAACCATGTAGTGTTCCACATATCACCGAAAATGGAACGATGCATACTATCCCTCTATGATAATGTTAGCGTCGGCAGTCACTCCTGGATTGCTTGCAGGAGCAAAGCCCGACACCCATCAGTTTAATGTCACAATTTGTTTATAAAGGGATGATCAAATGGAGATAAAGACTCGAGGAGATATCACTCTAACTCAGGGACTAGGTCTAGCATGTATGGGACAAAAGAGGTCTTGATCTAACTTCAGCCAATGGGTTGATTAAAAGATGAGCAGGTGGAAGACTTAGCAAGAAAAGTGAACAAACAACTTTAGGCAACAGGCTTCCAGCGGTTTGTAGAGGAAGGAATCTGAATGCAAGATCCTCTTGGTTCAGGGTCTCAAGAAACTGAAAGGGGACTTGACTGGATCCTCCAATTCCAAGTCACTTAGCACTGGGAAAATCACAAGAACTGATTAGAAATGACGTAACTGTTACAGTGATCCAACCTACATCATCCTATAACAACTACAACTCGACTGGATCCTCCAATTCCAAGCTGTTCTAACACAGTATAAAAAAGACGTAAAAGAAGCTAGCATTCATAAGGCAAGATGTCTCAAAAGTACATACATAACTAGAGTATTAGTGCTTCATTAAAACTTTACAATCGGGAGCTCTGCTCAACCATCGATAGATACAAAAATGGAAAAAACGCCTTCATATACTCAAAACAACCACGGCAACAGAATCGAGACATTTCATTAAAAGCTTTGCGTCTACATGGCTTCTGACAGTCAACACCTGCAGTCTCTGAATGATCGTGCAACTTATGGCAGACACAATCGAACTCCTGACAGCTCCATAGGGAAATCGATGTGCCTTTAATTCGTTTCCGGGCTTTCCCATTATGGCGGAGGCGATGTCTAACCACCACCAACTACCTCAATAACTACTTCATGGGGATTGAGGATGGCCCGGCCAACTCGGCACTTCTGCGACGTGGAAGACCCTTCGCGCTGCCACCTGGATCAGCTGAATGACTTGATGGATAGGCGGGGAGGCCAACGCGAGGGATGGGGTGCATAATGGGAGTGGTGGCACCAAGACCATGAGGGTGTGATAAGAAGTGATGAGGTGTGAGAGGGACGATAGAGGAAGACACATGGCGGAAGATAATAGGCAGAGGGGGGGGGCAGGAGATGAGATATAATGGGCTTGCTTTTAGCGGGAGGCTGACATGGAAAGGAGCGGGACACGTGGCAGGTGGTGAGTGGATGATGAGATGGACTAAAAGAGTGGAGATGGGGAGACACATGGCAACCGGGGAGAAGGGCCCATGTTGATTTAAAACAGAGCAGCTGAGGAAGATGGGAACGCCTGAGCACCGTTGATCTAGGCACTTTGATCTCGGCCGTCGGGAAGATGCGCGCCTGATTCCGAACCCCCCCCA
>JASDQU010103260.1:36916-56393 GCA_032191745.1 Picea mariana | reverse complement strand
TGTTGAAGCGTTGAACCATGGGTCTGCCCTTGTGCCAACAAATGGTTCTGTTGCCGGGACTGAAATTGTGATTGCTGGGAACTGAAGTAAAGAAAAGAGAAGCTCTGTGCATATATCTTCTACTGAAGTGCACAATACTCTACTTGACTTGCAAATCTCTGTGCTAAGAAAGAAACCTGATCTGAAGAAAAGAGGTAAGATCTGGAAAGAGGTAAAGCTTTGTGCTTTGATAAAATAAGATAAGTGGAATATTTTGTTTCGAAAGCATGGATTCAAGTATGTTTAATAGATTCTGTCCTAGTCTGAAAGATAGGGCATAGTTGGAAGAAAGAGTTGGTCTGAATAAATTTGATACAAATAAAGAAAGATATATTATTCCTATGCATAAAAATAATTTTTGGACTAATAATTGGATGCAGGAACCTAGAAAGAATTTTTGTAGATTGCAGGTCCAACACTGTGATCCTAGTGCACAGTACAAGAGGAAGAGAGGATTAACCCTATGTTATAACTGTAGAAGACCAGGACACCTTGCTAAGAAATGCCCTGGTACAAGTCCTATTTGTCTTTGTTGTAAAGTTGTTGGTCATGAGGTTGAGGATTGTCCAAGAATGTTTGCTAAAGTTGAACAAATGAACATGAGACAAGAGAACTATGAAGGAAGTAAAGGGAATACGAGCATGTTAAAGAATCATAAAGGGAAAGAATCTGAGAAAGTTCAGACTCCATTAGAACAATTGAAAGAAATAATGGATGATCACAAAGATGTTAGTTTACCAGAGATCATGAAAGAAAAACAACACATAGGTACAAGAATAGGAGACTTCGACATAGATTGTGTCTTGGATGAGGAAACATAAGTGAATATTATGACATAAAGCACTTGGGAAATTTTGGGAAAGCCTACTATAGTATCTTCATTGGGAAGAATAAGTTTATTCAAAGGAAAGATGATAACCTTATGTGGATGAATTACTAATGTACTTGTTATTATTCATGGAACATCAAATGAAGAGGAATTTGAAATCATTAAGTTTGTTGAGAACAAAGCCCCTTTACCTCTTTTGTTAGGAAAGAATTGGATTGAGAAGGATCAAATCAGAAGGAAAGTAGATGAAGAAGCTACCGAAAAAAAAAGCAAGAACTAAGGGATTTCATAGCTAGGAAAATAGATCCATTGATAGAAGAACGAGAAGTTAAGTCAAAGCAACAGAAGGAAAGAGAATTAGTTGTCGAAAGTGGAAGAGAACAAGAAGGATTAAGGGACCTATCCATGCAAGAAGAAAGTAAATCCACCAAGGAAGTGGTAAGGGAAGGGATATTAACTTCGAACCCATTGGAAGTATATCAACACTGCGAAGTCACTATGATAGGAGAAATTAAGAATAATAATGGAAAGAGAAATCCAGAAACTGTTAGAGAGACTCATATCACATGAAAGAAGGCAAGGAATCTCAGTAAGAAGAAAGCCAAGTTAGAAAAGCTATAGGAGGTTACAAAGAAGACTTCGCAGGAGGCAGGGTTGGAGGATTTGAACCTCGCCGAAACAGTAGGACCTCGCAGAATGGGACTTCGCCTCGATGAAGCTATATGACTGTTGGAGGCACCCCGACCATTAGAATGATGCTCCGAAATGGCTAGGAAACACATTTATGGACAAATAGACCACGTTTGGGATGCTGAGACCGTGCCATAACGAACAAATTCGCATTAATGGAAGCATTCCTACCCGTTAGAAGAATCCTATATGACACTCACTTATTTAACCTGTCGGACGCTGTGCTGGGACCACTTTTCACCATCCGTGATTAATGTTGCTAATAGAGAAATGATTATGTGTCGAGCTATGAATTCAAAACCTAGACATCACCATCCACTTGTTTACACCACCTGTTCGTTTGCCTACCCCAACTTATCCGATTAGAAGTGAGAATGTTGAGAAAATATATTGAGTTAGAGAAGTTCGTCGAAGAGGTCCTTAAGAAGTTTATGGTTGACAGAGCTATGTCTAAAGGTGTTCAGGCATTGTTGACTAGGGGACTATAGGATTCCCCTTCGGTTGCACAACGTTCTATCCGTGATAACCCCGCAACTGAGAAGCAAAGTAAGAATCACAATGATTTGAATAATGTGAAGCAGATCCCGTCAATAGTACTGGATTATATCCTTCCTTTGATTGGCACAGTTAACCGTGACAACATCCCACAAGACTACGAGTACACTTTGATCACCACATACATCCTGAAGGGGATACGCATAGTTGGAAGCCAGTTGGGATAGATCCAATCCCTGAAGAAAAGTGATTTTAACCTTGGAGACAGAAAGAACTATGCCATGATCGCCCCTCATAGATACTTAACGAAGACCACAGGGAAGAAGCCTCACATTGTCACCTAGTTGTGGATAAAGGAGCTGGTGCAGTCCACTATACTCAATGTGATGAAGATTCCTCATTTTGGCTGACATCAGGAGGTTAACTCTTGCGTCAAAATCCTCTTGTCGTGATATCATGGTGGATACCTGTGGCTTGGCAGGAAGATTACTGTGAATCTGACGCTGATCCACCTGATCATAGGATTGAGCATGCAGGGACCCGACCCTCAACAGTTCTACCTAGGGAAGGCCTCAGACCACTCCCTGGAAAAATGCATAAAAGAGGCATACGCCGAAGTAGAAAAGGGAAAGAGAGGCTACAAGGTAGCATCTATCTAGGATGGCATAGTGCACCTCGCTTGCCAACTCATAGATGGAAAGCTCGTCAGAAAGAAACACCCCACACAGGTCACCGGGTTCGTGGTGGACCTCGCAGGGAAATGCATGGAGGGAATACAAATGAATTGGGTGAGCTACCTCGTCAAAGAGATTGATAAAGACTACCGCGAAGTGCATGATCAGGGATACGAGTTCCACTTCAGCTGGCTACTCGTGCTGATTGCATTTGTTGCTTGGAAAATTCCTGAGGGAGGAACTTTTCCAGAAATCGAACTATCAGAGCCATTGGTAGCTAGATTTTATACATTATGGTATACAAATGACATTTCAAAGCAATGACAGTTGAACGTAATGTTCCATGCCTAATATAAACAACTGAAGGTTTCCATAGAGTCATTCCCATGCATGAAACCATACACCTTGCACCAGTATAGACCAATCACTAAGTTCCATGTAGATCGACATTTCATATATATCACTGGACACAAGGAAGAATTACAGTCCTATTACAAGTTGAATGTCGAAGACATGGAGCAGATCACCAAGGAATGGCCAGAGGAGTTCCTTGTACCCGTTGCAGATGCAAATCTCTCAGACAATGACATTATAGGAAGTCCCTTGGTCACCTGGGTCAAGCATGTTGGACTGACCAACGTGAAGAAGAAGAAGAAAAAGGAGGAAGTCCAAGATGTAGAGACTGATGAGGAAGACAACGCCTCTGAAGGAAATGGATTTGGCTCCCTAGGAGGAAGAGGAGACAAAGTATATGGACAGGGAGGAGGGGATGAAGGAGAAAAGCAAGGAGAAGGTGAAGCTACCTAGCCAAAAGATTCCACTACCAAAACAATAACCCCGCAGAAGAGGAAGGTTTCTCCGCAGAAACCTTTGGCAAGAAAGAAGACCCGTGCCAGTAAGCCCCAGTTGGAGGCCACACCCACAGAAGATGATATCAGTCTAGTCTATGGAGTGATGGAGGATTCATCCAAGGATATCTTGCAGAGATATGGAGCAAAGAAAAATGAACTATATGGTAGGATAGAAAAGGAATTGAGCGAAGTACCAGAAGCTATTCACTCGGTCCGCATAGTTCCTACTACGCCTTCCTCATTAGAGACTATAGAGTTGGGGGATGAGCCAAACCGACTTTGAATACTTGCAAATGCAATAGAGGATTGAATTCAGTGAGTCCAAGAAGAGAAGGAGAAGGATACAGAAGCCTTGAAACAAGAAACATAAGAGATCTTGGGGCAATTACGAGTTGTGCATTACTATGTAACCTCTTATAAAAATAAGAGAGATGAGTTCCGAGCGACGCTTGAGGAAAAAAAAGTGAAGATACAGAGGGAAAAGGACCAGCTGCTTGTAGAGCAGACTGCAGTGAAAGAAGTGGTGAGCAGAGCACTTCGCTCTGTGCCAGGCTTGGCACAGGAGGAACATGAGGTAGTCGAGGTTGAAGTGATGAATCTCATTGAGGCCATCCAGAAACTTCAAGCAAGGGTAACAGAGTTGGATATCCAATCAGTACCAAGCACTCCATAGGAAGTGCGTGAACAAAGGGAGGAAGCTACTAAGAGGGCAGTTAGAAGGATCAGATCCCTTGCCTCAGAATGCAAACAACTGAGTGCACAGACCCACAAATTCCTCACAAAATATCTAGAGCTTAGGAAGTTGGAAGTGCATCTATAGTAGGTGCAACAACAAGAATTGATAGTTCAAGCACAGATGAAGTCACTCACTGTAGTCGAGAGAATGAAGAGATTGCAAGAACAATGCACAACCCAGTAGCAGATTACTGGAATCCAGGGCAGAGTAATGGAAGTCACACAGAGACTACAACCAGTGTAGGAGGAAGCCTGCGTGGTGTTTGAAGAGATCAAAGGACAAGGCTCACAACTGGACCAAGTGGTTGTGACAGTGGAACAATGCCTGGAAGGGCCTGTTACAGAGAAAATGATCTAGGAGTTCGCTGAGCAGGAAGCTCAGGTGAGGCAATAAGTTGAGGCAGCTTGAGGCTTTCAGAGCAGCATTACCCAGACCTTAATTACTCGAGACGAGTCACAGGTGAGTGTTGGGGGCCTGTTGGCCCTCGACCAAGTTTTGAGGAAAAATTGGTCAGGTTTGACCACTCTTTTTTGACTTCGACAAGCTGGTCAAAGATGGAGCGCCCAGGCGGAGCTGATATCGCGGGATCTCACTTGATTTGTGGACCAAACAAGGGGTTCATTAGGTTTTTTTTATTAGGGTTTATAGGATGTCGGCCCATGGGTCTACCCATGATTAGGCCTTTTTGTAAGCGATTGCAAAAGTATAAATAAGAAGGAATTTAATGTAGTGAGAGGGATGTAATTAGATAAGTGCAAGAGGCAAGTAGTTTTGATTTGCTTTGTGAAACAAAATGTGTATGTAAGGCTTTGTGATTGATAAGGGGGTTGGCTTTGTGCGTTGACCTAATTTTTGGAGGGTAGATATGGAACTCAGTGCGAAGGATTACCATTCTGGTGTGAAGCTTGGATATGTTGCTTAATGCACATGAAAAGACAAATGTAAGAAATTGAAGACTAATAAAGAAGAAGAAGCCGTTGGTGGACGTAGCCCCACACTTGGGTGAACCACGTATATCATGTGTTGATGGTTTTCTTTGTGCTATGATGTTTATGCTGTGAATCTCCTTAGAGCATTGATTGTTATATACGATAGATAGATCTATGAATGCTTAGTTATTTATTTATGTTGAAGGTGCTAGATCTAATTTATGATGCTAATGCATGTTATCTTCTAAGTTCTTTGCGAAGTGTTATAATCACAGATCTGTGTCCCATCTTGGTTACATACAACTAAGTCTTGTAACCCCCCTTGCGTCTACCTCAGGTGAGACTTTTCCTTCTTCATAGGTGTTTCAGAAAGGGATGATATTTAGGGTTTTGTTGATGCACTGTTGAAGCGTTGAACCCTGGGTCTGCTCCTGTGCCAACAACTATCCTCAACACACCCTCTCCAAGAATTAGTTTTCAGTTTTACAGCTACTGCAGAATTAGGGTTTCTTCATAAAACTTAAGAGTGATGTTTTTATATTTGTTGGAGGATGTTTGTGAATATAAGACCACCTAGGAACTCACCCAAGCAAGGCACATCACTTACCTGGACTAGAATCCGAAAATCCAAAATTTGAAAAATTAGGGTTTTCTCATAAACCCTAGATCTGAACGTCTGGTTGCAACTGATGTAGTTCATGTAAAAAAAATCATCTTGGTTCAAAAAAAACTCTCTGTTAAGGTCTATATCTATATCTTGAAAATCTATTTGTTATTTACTTGTTCCAGGTAGGATGACTACTATTACCAATCTTGACCAAAAGCTTGAAGGAGCCGATGACTTCCAAGCATGGAAGTACAAAGTGATGCTCATTCTAGAAGAGAATGACCTTGTATGTTTTTTTGAACTAGATATTTAAGAGCCAAATGGAGATGAAAACAAATCCAAATATAAGAAGGATCTGATCAAATCAAAGAGAATCATTGCTAATTACATGAAGAACCATTTGATTTCTCATGTTTCAACATTAAAAACACCAAAGAAAATGATGGATTCCTTATCTTGTCTATTTGAAGGAAAGAACATCAATCAGAAAATGACCTTGAGGACACAACTTAAGAATGTGAAGATGCAAAATTTAGAAACCATACAATCCTAATTCACTAGAGTTTCCTAGATTAAAGAACAACTTGAAGCTATTGGAGGCTTAGTGGAAGAAGATGAGATAACGATGACCACAATAAATGGTCTTCCAAATTCTTGGGAATCCTTCATCCAAGGAATATTATGTAGAAGAAAGTTAACTAAGTTTAGTAGGTTGTGGGAAAAGATAGAAAACAATGAAGATAAAGTGATAACAACTCACGCAAGAAAAGGAAAGAACAAGAAATAAGTTCACTCTCACAAAAGATTTCAAAAGCCTCATAAAGGAAACGATTCTCATAAAGATATCTCAAGCTTCAGATACTTCATTTTCCAAAATATGGGACATATTTCAAGAAATTGTCCCCAAGAAAAATACCAAGATAAAACCAATATGTCTAAAAGGCATCATGCCCATTTCACAGGAGAAGACGAACCTGATCGGAAAAGAAAAAGAAGATGATCCATATGAACTATATCTTCTGTGATATAAGACTTAGCGCTTCTGAAGCACTTGATTCATATCAAGTGATATTGATAGTTGTATCTCGTTTCTTTCCACATTAAAACTTCATGAAGTAAAAGAGATGGAAAATTGTTGTATCATGAGGGTCAAGAATAAGTTGTGAAGAAGTATCATTATTCATCCAGACATCATACAGATCAAAGAAAGCAATCTGAAAAATGCACGCTCCAATTATGCACCCTTCATATTTGATTTCAATTTTAAGTTTATTAACATTATATTTTATGCATTTTTATCTTAGCTTATTGGATCATTATCCCTGGTACAAGAATCCAACAAGGAATCATTTAAAATCAAGAAATAGTTTCTGTGATCGCGGGTGGAATATGTAAATTCCTATGGTTGGGTGACAATGATGTGACATTGTCTATGGTAAATTGAGCACATTAGAATATAAATCACATTGTTATGAAATTTCCTGATGAGAATACCTGGTCAATGAGGCCACCTTGACATGAAACAAAATTCCTTTGAAGTCTGACTCAAATTTTCATATTAAAAACTTGGTATCCAACATCAAATAATATCTTGCAAAGTCTCTGAGAATATTGTAGAATCAGAAGAAGTCAAAACTAAGAGAGAGTAGGATGAGTTAGTAGAGCCATAAGGGCCTACCCAAAATCATTGCAGTAACCAGGAATAGACCAGTATGGTCTTGTGACACTTTGAAGGATATTGCATTGACGAGCCATATCATGAAGAACAGATGGCTCCACTAGTGGTAAGGTAGGCGGCCCCACCCAGTACCAACACAAAAGGAGAAATAGTTGAAAGGGAGTCAGCCCTCACGATCCAGTAAGGAGGAGTATCCTCCACAAGACCATTCATAGAGATGCAAAAATCCTAATTTGTGTCCTGAGGATTCTCCCAACAAGAGGGAGAAGACTATGATGAGACACTTTCTCCATTAATCAAAATAAGTATATATAAAAAAATCATGATCCATTAAAATAAGTTGACACAGTATGATATTCAGAGGGAGGAGGTATGACAATCCCTATATTTGAGATTGAGTTATCTCCAGTGCCGGTTGGTGCAGTACATGAGTCGGGCCATGGAGACATGACTACAATAGAATATTGAGTTGCCTCTAGAAAAATAGGATAACATACCCTCAATGTTAGTTATTGAGCCACTCTCAGTTTCATATGAAGCATGCTGCCGTGATAGAATAAAGGAGCTACTCTCAGAGTTCATCAACTATAATGAGAATGGAGCAATCATTCTTAGCTTAAGAAAGAGCAACTGCAGGTGAAGAGTCCCAGTTCTAGAAGGAATAGTTGAAGAGAGAGTAGAGGAAATACTCTCAGGCAATGAGATGGATAGTGATTTGCAGAAAGAACATAGAGCTAGCACATGATTTTGCAAATTGAGTTGCAACTGAGCAAGTGTACCATTTTGGTACTACGTGATATGAAAATTTGGTTTGTTGATATATTTAAAGAACATGAGGACATATATATGTTTTGTGGTGAACACATTGAATCCATACATGATTGATCTAGACATGTTCACCTGATTATGAAAAAAAATATGATGAGTTACCTAAAGGGTACAATCGATTATGGACTCAGATATATATTGGGTCCTGAGATAAGATTGCAGGGATACATAGATTCTGATTGGGTAGGTAGTGTCACATACCAGAAAAGTACATCCAGATGTTGCTTTAGTATGGGATTAGTTGTGATCTTGTGACTCAATGAGAAGAATACATGTATGGCACTTAGTTCCGTAGAGGTAGAGTATGTGGTAGCATGTTCAGCTTGTGGTAAAGCAGTGTGGCTTCAGAAGTTGATTATTGTAACACACCTGACCCTTGAGTACCTTTCCTAGGGATGGGGTATTCAGGTTTCATTGTCCCTCTTAAATAAAATCCTCCTACTAAACCAACGGTGGACTCAATCCCTTTCTAACATACCGGCTGTAGAGGAATTCAACACTTCGACACTTCGACGCTGAATGCCTCCTTTCCTTCTTATGTGCTTTAACTTTGGAGCCCAGAGTCTCTGAACTCCGGAGTCCTGAAATACCTCCATGTGGTTCCGGCCTTTGGGCCTTTCATCTTGTGCATGATGCTGTGTCCCAAACACCCAAATTCCTGAAGTCCCAGACATCCAAAGGG
The DNA here is from genome assembly GCA_032191745.1 of Picea mariana. Classification (NCBI taxonomy): domain Eukaryota; kingdom Viridiplantae; phylum Streptophyta; class Pinopsida; order Pinales; family Pinaceae; genus Picea; species Picea mariana. The sequence goes on along the minus strand of JASDQU010103260.1, from coordinate 47,355 downwards.
GTCCACTCTCATGGAGTGATGTACTAGATGCGACAAAAATTACTAGTGGGCCCTGAATACACCTCCCTCCATATCGACGAAATGGTTAGTTAATGGAGGGGACATGTGACAAGACAAAGAGGACATGTGGCCCATAATTAGGGTGGCACATGTTGTATCCAAGTGGGTCCACATCACCCTGAGTGATGTTGGCATATCGCTTCGCCCAACTGATCACCTTCCCGGTCCCTCAATCCTATGGTTACAGTGCCTCCACGTAACCCATAGATCCCTGGCCTTAGTTACTTTGTAACTTTGGCCTTCGGGGATATTGAGGTGAGTCTCCTCCTGTTTCTCCCGAAGTGGTCAACACCGGGCTGACCTTATCATAGATTCGACAGCTAGGAAAGAACCCAAAGGATCCCTAGATCTACGGTCCTGGTCACTTCGTGGCTTTGGCCTTTAGGGGTTTTGGCTTTACTGCCACTCCATTCTCCCGAATCAAGACTTCACCTAAGTACCATACGTGGGTCCCTCCTTCTGATAGATCATATAGTTACGCGGGGTGATCCAAAAATGAAGGTATTACTGATAAATTGCAAGTTTAGTTTATTTTACTTTATGTATCAGATCGATAAGAATGCAAAATACATAAACTCATTAACTTATTGCGGAATATCAAATGTGACTTTTACTTGATGCTCATTAATGATTAAAGATATCATCCATTGATAACCATGCTGTAAATGAAGAGAAAAGAACAACAATATAGAAAGAGAAATAGAGACAAGAACTTGTTAACGGAGTTCACCAATCATTGGTTACGTCTCCGGGCCCGCTTCCAAGTGGAGGACCTCTTTATTTCTCTTTAAAATGCTCAAAGTTCTCTTACATAGGCTCTTTGATATTACATTACATGCTTCAGATCTGCTATGCAAGACCTCCTTGCTCAGATTCATACATGCCCCATCAAATTCCTCTCGAAAAACATGGCAAAAATGCTCCTCAAAACATGAGAAAAGGCCAAAAATTACAAGCTTCTCCTTCAAATCCCTGCATCAAAAGCTTTCCTCAAGCTTCAAAAAGCCTAGTTTTTATTGTTTTCAGGCTCAACAAGAGAAGCCTAACTTCTCCTAAATATCTAGCCTCTTTTTGGGATCAAATCCCCCTTCAAATGGCCAAGATATCCTCAAAAAACCATTTTCTTGTCATAATATCAGGCAAAATAATTAAAAATTAGCATACACAGGTAAAAACCTACTTTTAAACCATATTATATCGTTAAGACCCTTTGGAATAGGTGCATTCCCCCTATAATGGTCATATGTAATCTAAAATTGGCCAAGCGCTAGCCCTTAAATCGTGCTAGCTCCTGAATTCGTGGCACACTCCACGTGATCTCCCCTTAAATGCGTGCTTAGTCCATTTATTGGATCCTGGGAAGTTATGGGTGGTCCAGGCCCCTTTTTTGTTGGATGGTGGTCATATGTATATGTAACCATGGGCTGGGGCTTAGCCCCAACCCTTTTTCGCCCACATAGTATTACGTTACATTTCCAATAAAAGTAATATGGCATTCTATATTAAATAACAATTGTGGCGCGTTAGTAAAAGGGCTCTCCCAAAAAACTGGTTTGGTGGGTGGTCGTGGGTTCAAAACCCATGGAACCCCAAACAATTTTATAACTTTCCACGCATGCTCTGACTGGGTGCCATGTGGCTTCCCATGCCTGGGCTATGTGGCACCACCACATTTGCCAAATCTTTGCCATGTGTCCAAACTGCATTGGTCCAAGTCTATCACATCTATCCAGTCACAAGTCGCCACTTGTCAACCCCTACTTCTACCATGTCATCATCAATAAATAGATTTGGTGATGTCATGTTGATGCCAACATTGACTTTTTTCCAGTTGACCTTTGACTTTTTAGCTGTTTGAGAAAATGGTCAGAGTGCGATAACTCTCGCATACAGAGCCCATTTGAGAAAGTAAATATATGGCTAGAATCAACACGAGGAGCCGATCGCAATGGAATTGGCTTCACTCAATTCCAATAACTTTATTTTTTGAGCATTTTCTGAGTTTGGGGAGCCTCCTGGATCACGGGGCTCCTACGATCTCCCTAGATCTACAACTCTCCTTACTTCATAACTTTGACATTTAGGGAGTTTGGTGATATAACATCTCCCTTATCCTAAAGTGGAACTTCACTGAAGGCATCTTGGTGTAGATCCAATGGCTGAGAGAACTTCTGATCATTCTTGATTGATGGTTTTCATTACTTCTCAATGAAGAGTCAGATCCCGGTTAGCCAGTGAGACAGACCCCTCTACCCACTACAGTAACCACCCATTGCTGGTCAACTTTGAAGGTAACTGAAACTCTAGTTACCTTCAACCAGTTTATGACTAGTAGGGTTGACAATACCTCGAAGTCTCAGACTTCCAGAGCTCCGAAGCCAGAAGGGCTTAACTCCCTTAGGATTAGCATAGGGTTCCTAGGTGTTGGTCATATGGGTCCTGCTAAACTCTCACGAGTTAAACATGAATCTCTTTATCATAAAGTTGTTAAGGAATTGGGCATGATATCCCAGTCGCACAATAAGGAGTCTGAAGAAGATGTCCTCTTCAGACCGACAGGGCCAGATTGACACAATTCTTTCTATCCCAACCCTCCTACAGGTTTACATCCCAAGACACCTCGAAGGATAAGCTAGGGCATATAGACGATCAATTAGAAGCATAAGTTCATAAGAATATAAATGCATACACATAGCTTGATTATTCAATAAAGAAACCACATATATATACATGCATTCACCCATTATTTCATTTCAATGCACAAAGTATGAAAACACTTATCAAAACTAGAAGACGTGATGTGGCTGCTGAAAAGGGTGTATGTTTCCACCCAACCATAGGCTTAGTCACTCCTAATGGATTTACCACTAGCCACCCTCGAGCTAGACCATGATGCTCTGAGAGAGAACTCTTCCTTCTGACTCAACAACAGTTAGGGACAGAGGTTACTCTCCTCCTCTCTCATGATCTTGGCAATGAGTCTTCTCTATACCAAGCAAGGAGGTCTGCCTGACTACCTCCTCAATCACTCATGAGCCTCATTTATCAGCTTGTAATATAACCCTACTAACCACTCCCTGTGACCAGAACACGCTTGTTTTTCAGTTCTTCCTCGAACCCAAGAGCTTAGTCTCTCTTTTTCCTTGCTCTCCTTTATCCACCATGCCTTCCTTTATTTCCTTCCTTAGAAAGATTGCATCTGGCCCCAATCCCTTGTCCATGGTCAAGTATGAAATCCTTACAGATGGATTCTTTGCCCCATCCCTCATTAACTCTTGAGGAGGTCTTCCCACCTACCAACCTGTCTGGTAATTCATTCCTGGGTCAGAGGACTGTTTTGGTCCTGAGAAATTAAATCTAGCAAGGTACTAGTTTGGTGGGGTTTATCTCAACCATTCCTGGTTCCCCTCACCATATCTTTCATAACATCCGTGGTCTATCTTGGAAACCCCCCCTTTCAACAGTTATGAAACACTTATCCATTTTCTATTAATAACATAAATTACATTCTTTGAACTTTTATACAAAGGTTCATCAAGTCAAACATTCACACATATCGAGTTTTCCATAGTCTGTTGTGTTAGCACTCTGTAATTTTCCCAAGGCCGTGATGGCAGTCACAGAGGCAACATCAAAACCACTTCAAGTCTTGGATCTAGACCTCCAAGACTCAGAGAGGGATCTCTTTTTCTGATATAACTTTGCCTGAAGAGAATATTAGGCTATCTACACAGAACATAGGATTTGCTTTTAGGAATTGGGTATGGGCAGAGAAAAGAAACCATGGGCTATGGAGTCACTGCAACGAATAATCAAAAATCCATGTCAACAGGATAATATTTGTAGGGCAAGGTAGACAAATCACTGGATTCTTTAATTTAAATGAAATGGGTGAGATGAAACAGGTCAATAAATCCAATTAAACACATAGCAACTAAGAATTCTGAGTTTAATCTTCAGTGGAAAACATAAAAAACTATACCAAGCCAGAGATAGAGGGTGCATTAAAACCAATTCTGTTCTTAATATTCTTAGAATAATTCAGAGGAAGACAATAATTATGATAAAAGAGAAACAAATTAACATAGAGGGATGCACATCGCCAGTCGAAATAGTCACAAGAATCCTGTAGCATAGCACTGTCTCATTGAATTGATAAAAAAACACAGAAAGCTCAGCGAGCTGTTTTACAAAATTTTTAATCATGGTCCTCGACTGATCAACCCTTTTACATTAAAAATAATCTCTATAAATAGGATAGGTCTCCCCATCAAGTTGTGTGAGTCGGTTTTAACTGCCTCAGCCAAAAATAGCCACAAATCCAAATAGCCACAAATCCCCCAAAATCTGGAACTGTCTGCCATGAAAGATGGGCCTAATTTATGCAAAAAAGGCGTCCGAACAGACATATGTTTCTCTTCAAAGATAACACCTGGGAAAAAAATGAAGGAGGTTATTGGATATGGGCATTTTATGGACAAAAAAATCCTTCGGTTTCACCAAAATTGTCCCCAGCTGGCCGTAACATCTCCCACAAAATCAGGACTATAACGGAAAAGTGAAAATTTGGAAAAAAGGGCCTCGAAGATGGCTTTGATTCTCCCTGCTCGTGGCACCTGTGAAAAAAATGAGAGAGGTTTTTGTTCTTCATCCTATTGTAGAGAAAAACCTCTCTTGGTTTCTTAAAATTCATTTTCATTTTCCCAGAAATGACCTCGGACGAAGACATGCTGAATAGGCGAAAATAGGTGAAAAATGAGAAAAGTGGTTTTTTTGGGATGGGTGGTATTCTGGACCCCCCCTGAGGTGGTAAGTGGTTTTAGGGGAGGGGGGTCCACTAGAATGGAGAGACGACACTTTTCCAAAGAGTGGTAAAGGGAAACAACCATTCCGGACCCCCCCCTCTCGTTAAGTTTCAGATAGTGAGGGGGGGTCTAGAAAATTTTATGACTGTGGATTTGTTTTTTATGTTGATTGATGTAATGAAAGTATGGAGGGTATTTGGGTGGGTAGACTTTGGGTAGTGTAGTTTTTATGTTTTTTAATTTTTTGTTATTTGTTTTTTTTAATATTATTTTTATTGTTTACGTTTTTGTTTAGTTATTTTATATTTGTTTTTTTGTTTTGTTTTATTTTATTATATGTTTTGTTTTTTATATATGTTTTATTTTTAATGTAGGTTTTGTTTATTAGTTTTTATTTTATTAATTAATAAAAAATAACCTAGTTACTAACTTAGATTTTTAGCTTAACAATTAATTAATTAATTATTAACTAGTTACTTGTTAGCTAGTTTAACCTATTCTAACTATACTAATATTATTATTTAATCTAATTAACTTATTTGATTTTTCTTTGTTTATCCTAAGTTTGATTATTCATGGAGGGGTAAGATTGGTGAAGGGGTGAAGGAATGAAGGGTGAGGGACTGACAGGCACAGCGTGGATGAAGGATGTAGCATGCCAGTGGAGGAGGCTTGATGCAATGGATGGATGACACGTTGGGATAGGGCCCACTGGAAAAACCACCTCATTTCGAACCCCCCCCCCCACCATTAAAGACAGAATGATCGGGGGGGTCCGGAATCGCCTNATCTACACGTCGTTAGATCGGCTGTCGATCTAAGCGTGTTCTTTATTCTCCAGGCGCGAATGCAGTATATGAGGCAAAAATTAGGCTTAATGACTTTTTGAGGGTTTGGTGCATTGCTTCCCTTGAAAATAATTTGCAGAGATGAAATATTATTTGCAAACCAAAATACACCCAGAGTGAAAAGATTTCCAGTCACCAGATGATACTATGAATTATAGGGTTATAATAGTGGCTCCACCTAGGGATGGCAGCTTCTTCCAGGAGGTGTCAAGAACCACAGACCTCTGAACATGCAGAACAATGCTTTATCCATTGGGCTGATCCCAAAATCTTATTCTGCACCCTGTACTTGTTTTGATCTTGCAACTGAAACCAAATTAAAATAAACACTGCTGAAAAAGAGATGCTCGAAATGCTGAGTTTATTCATTTTTTCCTACCTACCCTATGCTACTGATAATTTTGTCGTTCTTAATGATACAATAATTCCAATGCAACCAATCAAATAGTTGTTAAGACCATAGGACTTTTTGACTTCTCATTAGCACAGTGAAAAGCGCAGCTTGACCCTTTGCCCATAGACTCAAAACTGCACAGTGTAAAGGCCACTGCTGAAAATATGATTGATATTTACCATAGAGACCTCGACAATATTGAAGAACCAAATTACTGCCAGAGATAGATTGAGGCTCTACAGTGAAAAAATTCTCCATATAGGTAGCTATAGGATCAAGGTAGAACTGACCTGTTTCTTGATATTCAAACTTAACCAACTCAATTTCATGATTTGATGCTAGGGTTGTGCTATTTTCATCCTCATGCACTTCATGACATCACTGCAACTGCTCTGATGGGATTTGTAATGTGATTTCTGCTGAAAAAGACAATGAAGCTGACTGCCTGATCATGTCAATATCATAACAACGTTTTATCCCATAGCTGGATGATGGAAAAAGACTTTGACAACACAAGTCATCCAACCGATCAACTATTGGATCCTAAAAAGACTGACAAGACTGTTGCATTGATTCACATGAAATTTCCTGACTGTTTATGTATTCATCCTTCAACACTTGTTCAAGAGTCTCCTTCAAAATTTGAAATGAATTAAAGCACAATGGTATAGAGCTATTTTGGATTAACTCACAGTTTGTCTCAGGCTTTAAGCTTTCATTTGAAATTTGAAAATCAAAGTAGGTAAAGGGCTGCAACTCTGGATTTAGAACAGCCTCCACATTAGCAATAGAAGAGAAACATAAGGGAAAATATTTTTCCCTTACTCTGAAATTTTTTGTCTCTTCCTCATCGCTGTCATGACTATTGTGCACGGGCTGATTGTCATATCTGAACTGTGAATGATCTTTCTCCTCCCATTCATATGTGGCTGATTTCTTTGAACAGTCCACATCTATTTCAGCCTCATGATCATCATCATACTGATAGCACTTGGGTAGATTATCCAAGTAAGAAATTTCATCCAACATGCACATCATGTCAGGAGAATCTTCCACAACTCTCTGATTTTTAACTTCATCTTCGACTGCGTCGTGAATTGAATACATGAAAGAATCATTATCCAAACCCTGGTACCAAGGATGAACACCAAAATGTTTGGGAATAATGACCTTTTCTTTCTCTGAAAACAATGGAACATGGTGTCTTTGGACAACAAGCTCATCTTTCCTGTTGATCCTCTGCATCATCTCTTCCATGACACTGGCCAAACTGTCCAATTTAGCTTCTGAAGATTTCAGCTGCTCCTTTTCTTTGTTCTTCACTTTTGACCTTTTGATCAGCAAGTTGGCCTCCACTTCAACTGCAACCCTTTGCATTTCTTCGAGAGTTGCAATGTTCCTTTCTCTTAATTGGAATGCCATCTCAGGATCGAAGGCATCTGGGTAATGCAAGTGAGCTGATCCTGGGGGTGGCCTTATATCAGCAGGTATTGCATGATATACCTTATTGAATCTGGCTAAAAACTGATGTATTGTCTCCCCTGGCTTTCTTTTCAAGTGGTCATACTCTTCTAGGATGAGGAAAACATTTCCCATGACCACCCATCTATCTAGGAAAACTTGAATAAACTGATGAAAATTTCTGCTGTTTGCAGCTGGGAGGTTTTAAAACCAGTTTTTAACTTTGCCTTACAAAGACAAGGAAAACATCCTGATATAGACATCATCATCTTCAACCTCATAAAGGTCAAGAAAATATTCAAACCTATGGATGTGTTTTTCAGCAGTAATATTGGCATTCTCTCCATCAAACTTGGGCAGATTATTGGTGTAATTTGCAGGGAGGTCATGGAGGATAGGAGGCAAATATAGAGGCTTGTATCGGTCTGGGACTTTTGCAAGCACATGAGATGAAGCAAGAGGATCAAAACCATCTGGAGGTTTAACAAGAGTAGGAGATAAAGCAGGAGGCTTATGTCTCACTAGGGTTTCTACAGGTGCATCTGGGATGTGGACAGGTGTATGAGTATGTACATAATCTACAATTGGGGATATGATCTCTTGAGGCTCATCAATCAATAGGTGGTCAATGTAATCTTCGGCAATATACTCTTGATCAGGATTAGAATAAGACAAAACATAATTTTAGATAAAACCAAATATGTCTTGAATGCAATTTGAGTTTGAGTGCCTGGTCTTTCTAGGCTGCTTGGCCATGCTTTAGGTTCTTCCTCCAGTGGGTGAGTCAGCACTGTCTGAAGTTGGTTGGAGTCACCAGGTGAATGATCTCAACCTTCTTGTGTCTGGTCACTGTCCACCATCAGTGATCAGATCTGGAGCTTTGAAGTGTACTACTGGGGAGAGTTCCCCAGTATGGTCGCCATTCTGTTAGCACTCTGTAATTTGCCCAAGGCCGTGATGGCAGTCACAGAGGAAACATCAAAACCACTTCGAGTATTGGATCTAGCCCTCCAAGACTCAGAGAGGGATCTCTCTGTCTGATATAACTTTGCTTGAAGAGAATATTAGGCTAGCTACACAGAACATAGGATTTGCTTTTAGGAATTGGGTATGGGCAGAGAAAAGAAACCATGGGCTATGGAGTCACTGCCACGAATGATCAAAAATCCATGTCAACAGGATAATATTTGCAGGGCAAGGTAGAAAAAACACTGGATGATTTAATTTAAATGAAATTGGTGAGATGAAATAGGTCAAGAAATCCAATTAAACACAGAGCAACTAAGAATTCTGAGTTTAATCTTTAGTGGAAAACATAAAAAACTATACCAAGCCAGAGACAGAGGGTGCATTAAAACAAATTATGTTCTTAATATTCTTGGAATAATTCAGAGGAAGACATTAATTATGATAAAAGAGAAACAAATTAACACAGAGGGATGCACATCACCAGTCGAAATAGTCACAAGAATCCTGCAGCATAGCACTGTCTTATTGAATTGATGAAAAAACACAGAAAGCTCAATGAGCTGTTTTACAAAATTTTAAATCATGTTCCTCGACTGATCAACCATTTTACATTAAAAATCATATCTATAAATAGGATATGTCTCCCCATCAAGTTGTGTGAATCGGTTTTAACCGCCTCAGCCAAAAATAGCCACAAATCCCCCAAAATCTGGGACTGTCCGCCATAAAAGACGGGCCTAATTTCTGCAAAAAGGCGTCCGAACAGACATATGTTTCTCTTCAAATATGACACCTGGGAAAAAAATTAAGGATTTTATTGGATATGGGCATGTGTTGGACAAAAAAATCCTTCGGTTTCACCAAAATCGTCCCCAACTGGCCGTAACAGCTCTCGCAAAATTAGGACTGTAACGGAAAAGTGAAAATCTGGAAAAAAGGGCCTAGAAGATGGCTTCGATTCTCCCTTCTCGTGGCACCTGTGAAAAAAATAAGAGACATTTTTGTTATTCATTCCGTTGCAGAGAAAAACCTCTCTTGATTTCTTAAAATTCGTTTTCATTTTCCCAGAAACTGCCTCGGACGAAGACATGCTGAACAGGCGAAAATAGGTGAAAAATGAGAAAAGCGGTTTTTTTGGGATGGGTGGTATTCCGGACCCCCCATGAGGTGGTAAGAGGTTTTTTTTTTGGGGGGGGGGCACTGGAATGGGGAGCTGAAACCTGTCCAAAGAATGGTAAAGGGAAACAACCATTCCGGACCCCCCCTCTCGTTAAGTTTCGGATTGTGAGGAGGAGTCCGAAAAGTTTTATGACCGTGGATTTGTTTTTTATGTTGATTGATGTAATGAAAGTATGGGGAGTATTTGGGTGGGTAGACTTAGGGTAGTGTAGTTTTTATGTTTTTTAATTTTTTGTTATTTGTTTTTTTTAATATTATTTTTATTGTTTACTTTTTTTTTAGTTATTTTATGTTTGTTTTTTTGTTTTGTTTTATTTTATTATATGTTTTGTTTTTTATATATGTTTTATTTTTAATGTAGGTTTTGTTTATTAGTTTTTATTTTATTAATTAATAAGAACTAACCTAGTTACTAACTTAGATTTTTAACTTAATAATTAATTAATTATTAACTAGTTAGTTGTTAGCTAGTTTAACCTATTCTAACTATACTAATATTATTATTTAATCTAATTAACTTATTTGATTTTTCTTTGTTTATCCTAAGTTTGATTATTCATGGAGGGGTAAGATTGGCGAAGGGGTGAAGGAATGAAGGGCAAGGGACTGACAGGCACAGCATGGATGAAGGATGTAGCATGCCAGCGGAGGAGGCTTGATGCAATGGATGGATGACACATTGGGATAGGGCCCGGTGGAAAAACTGCCTCATTCCGGAACCCC
>JASDQU010103260.1:21861-36816 GCA_032191745.1 Picea mariana | reverse complement strand
GTTCTTTATTTTCCAGGAGCGAATGTAGTATATGAGGAAAAACTTAGGCTTAATGACTTTTTGAGGGTTTGGTGCACTGCTTCCCTTGAAAATAATTTGCAGAGATGAAATATTATTTGCAAACCAAAATACACCCAGAGTGAAAAGATTTCCAGCTACTAGATGATACTATGAATTATAGAGTTATAACATGTTGGTCAATATAGTTATATTTACAAGCTTGGGGAAACATGGGTGTTACAATTATAGAATTTTTTCGTCTCAAGTTGGAGGAAACCTGTATCCTTTATGACAACCAGAGTTGCATAAAGTTGTCAGGGAACCCATTGTACCATGAAAAGTCCAAGCATATTGAGATCAAGTACTATTATGTTCATGAGATGTACATAAGGAATAAGTAAAGCTCTAGTATGTTCCTACCAATGAGTAGGTAGAAAATGTGTTGACTAAGACTATGTCGAGAGTGAAGTTAAAATACTTCAGAGACAAGCTTGGTGTGGTACAAAAGGATTTTCCCTCATGAGAGGAAGTGATGTGTTCCCCAGTAGCGGGAAGTGATGTGTTCCCCATTAGAGGGAAATGATGTGATCCCTAGTAGAGGGAAGTGATGATATCCCCAGTAGCGGGAAGTAATGTGATCCCCAATAGAGGGAAGTGATGAGATCTCCAATAGAGGAAGATACCCTAGAAAAGGTTGGTAACCACAACGTAGGTTGGTATGCTACCCCAACAAAGGTTGGTAACCCCAACGTAATCTGGTATGCTACCCAAACGCAGGTTGGTACGCTACCCTATAGTAGGTTGGTAACCCCAACACAAGATGGTACGCTACCCCAAAGCAGGTTGGTAACCCCAACACAGGCTGGTATGCTACCCCAACACAGGTTGGTAACCCCAACACAGGCTAGTACATTACCCCAACGCAGGTTGGTAACCCCAATGTAGGTTGTTACGCTACCCCAACGTAGGTTGGTAAACCCAACGCAGGCTGGTATGCTACCCCAACGTAGGTTGGTAACCCCAATGTAGGCTGGTATGCTACCCCAACGCAGGCGGGTACGCTACCCTAGCGTAGGTTGGTAACCCCAACGTAGGATGGTACGCTACCTTAGTGTTGGTTGGTAACCCCAATGCGGGATGGTACACTACCCCAACATAGGCTGATACACTACCCCAACGCAGGTTGGTAACCCCAACACAATATGGTACACTACCCCAGTGCAGGTTGGTAGCCCCAACGTAGGCTTGTATGTTACTCCAGTGAAAGTGCAAAACTTCCTATGATATATAGATTCGTGATTGACAATAAGACAATGATCAAGTATACAGAAGAGCAAAAGCAGTGATGATGACTGTGACAAGAAGAATACCTTCCTTGCTAAGAGGGAGTGTTGAATATTGAGTTGCTTTGGAAGATATCCTTATTGTATTTGACCAAGACAAACCCTAAAGAATATTATTATATTATATTTGTTAATTAGGCCCTATTTTGCCTTTGTAAAAGTCGTTCCTATTGTGCCTTGACAATTAAATGTAAATTAAAAGGGTAAATTAACAGGTTGGCCCAGACCATATTTAGGATGAAAAAACTACTATTTATAAAGGAGGCCAACACCTCATTTGAATACATACACTAGCTCTGCAACTAAGAAGAGTAAGTCTTGGATGAAGAAGCTAATGCAACTAGGTGTGATGTTGATGAAATTTTTGGTCCATCTCTTGAATTAATCTTGGTTAAGTGGTGCACTACTCTTTCCTAGTGAAGGGTTAGAGGAGGATCTTCTTCCTTGTTAGTTCTCTCTTGGAGAGAAGCATTGTTCTTGGTTTTCTAATCTATATTGAGGAAGTTTGATAGGTTTTCTTCCCCTAGAGGGTTTCCCAGGATAATCTTTGTGTCTATCTTGTTTCTATGATTGCATCTCTTTAAGTTATCTTATATAAGTAGTTAATGTGATAAATGATTGTAATAATGAAAGAAGAACTGTAACTGCTAGATGCATAAGTAAAATATCAACAATGACTTGGATGCTTTCATGGAGGCTTGGAGTTGGATATGGGATGCACAACCTTTGACAATGTTCACGTTCCGGGGAGTGGAACTATTGGAGTACATGGCTTAGGAAGTTCATTGGAGTCATTGGAGGCTTGTAGGAGGAGTGTTGGACACACCTCATGGAGTTCCATTGTAATTGGATCCTTTCTTATGGATTACATCACATTGGAGATTGAAATTTCTACCCTCAGAGTGTATCACTCCACATGTGTGAGCCTACACATGTTATTGTAGGTTGCTTGCAAGGGAAATAGCCCACATATGTATTGTTGGATTTCCTTACCTATCCTATATATAGAGAAATGAGGGAGTCCTTTCTTTGATCATCACCATGCTATTCTCTTTATACTTTTTCTTATAGGAGTGAATCGATAGGGTTCATGAGGAAACCCTGTGAGAATTTATACAAGGGAAGGAGGACATCTTTGTTGGAACTTTCTCTTCTGATATGATTGTGTTTTTTCTTGTGAACTAGACATTGGAGATGAAAGTTATTCATTTATTAAATTACTCATTCTTATCTCTCCTATGTTAGAGATGTTATCAAGAGGAGCACACCACTTCCCCTCTCTCTCTCTTGGATCTTCTTATATATTTTATCTCTCTCTCTCTCTCTAAGAGTTTCTAGGGTTTCTTGAAATTGTTGGAGCATCTTGAAGACTAGGGACATGGTTTCATTCCTTGGAGATTTGGCTATTAGGGTTTTGATATGAAACCCTAGGTTTTACTTGTTGAAGTGAATTAGAGGAGATGTCTTTCCTTGGACAATCTTGTTTGATGCATATCATATTGGATCTCCTTGGTGTGAGCTAGGGTTTTATTGGTTCTCCATATCTAAGGTTTTGGAGAGATAGAGGATTGTACTAGCCTTGTGATAAGGACATGGCATGTACATGAAGTTAATATTTATACATATTAATAAAATCTTCTAGTTATATAATGCTTTTGAAATTTGTAGATTTGATTTTCAGTCATCTATATTCTTCTTTGTTTGTAATTTCCATTACTATATGTCTTGCTGATTTGACATAAGTTAAAGGTGAATATGTTATGTGATTTAATATTATAATTGAATAATTAAAGGGTATATTTACTTCTATTGTTTTAGTGGTCATAAGTGGTTTTTAGATATGTTATATGCATGATCAAATTTCCTTAGAGGTTTGAGACTTATTTGAACACATCAATATATTTTCTCTATTGTTAAGAGTTGAAACACTGTATATTGTTGATGCTATTTTATTTATATTTAATAATATCTCTAAGGATGAAAAATCACATGGTTAATATCTAGGAGACCCGAGCAAAGGAACACTTCCTATGATACCCTTGCTTCTGCAGGATAATCTGCTGGGGTTGGTTAAGCTATTATTATGCCTTGAAGCTTGATGGGTGGGGCAATCGATAATGAATAGCAAGGGGTGAAATGGTTGATTTGGCCAACCCCCCACTCACCCTCCCTATATACGATGGATAGCTATCGAGTGTTTGTCCAGTGTTATTCATTGATTGATTAGCTTCCGGGCAGCCTTACTTAATTAATTAATAAAGCAACAGCCCGAATCGATCTCGATACAGGGCCCACCAACATCTATTCAGTATCAATACAAGCCTTGTAGTGAGCCCCATAAGATAGTAGCAGATCCATGTGCAGTAGTTGATTCACCTGCAAGTAAGAAATGAGTGGATGAAAGTTCGCACTGTTGGATCTATGCTTCAAATTGAAAGGTCTTTAAATCAAAGAGTCCGAGCCAGAGACAAATCATAGGTAAGAGGTTTTTTTTTGGACCATGGGAACAACAACCTCCCAAGAGTATATCCAACAGCCCGCAAGCCAGATATACCAGTAACTTGTGACTCAGCAGGGGCCGAGACATCCCGAGGTTAATATCTAGGAAACCGATAGGATAGAGGTGAAATTTCTTCTTTTCATAAAACTCTTTGAATTCATACATTTCCACACTTACATCTCTAAAATATTAAACAAGAAAGATATTGATGTGTTTCAAGATTTGTAAAATGATCAATAGTAGTAGTTAATAGGGGAATAATGCATTTGATACATGAAATAGTAGTATCATGGTTTCCATAGCCTCCAAATTGATGGAATTTAAAGTGGTCACTTGCTAAGCTTATATGAAAATACCCAAATACTATTAGATAAGGGTACCTTGAAGATGGAATATTGATACAAAATTCAAGGGAAAAATATTAGAGACCAATGCACAACCTGGGGCACTCCAAAAACTCAAGTGATCATGACACACAACTCAAGAATCCATAACCACAAATCATGAAGAAGAACCACCATTTTCTTGTAAATATTGATGGTTTTCCATCATTTGGTTGTGAAGTAATATTTGTGTAATTGTTTCACAAGAGATCTGGTCAGACTTGATCTCTCTCTCTTGGAATTGTATAAATATTGTATAATAAAAAACATAAAGTTATTATTTGATTTATTGTATAATTTTTTTATGTTGGAGAATTTGTTTGACTAATTCTTTTTCATTCTACATCCACTCACTAATTTGCAACCTAATACACTTTTTTCCCAAATAATTGGTAACAAAATATTAAGTTCATCTTAGTATTTTTTGTGGTTTTAGTAGGCTTCTGTATCATTTTATAGCTTCAATATATCACTATTATAGCATGAGGATCCCTCATTACTTCCTAAATCTATCTATCCAGAGGAACCTTAGTCACCTCTTAAATCTTTATGTGCACCAACTGCACACCATTTTCATAATTTTTCTTTGTTTCATGTGCATCAAATACACCATTATCCACCATGGTAGACAATAATGATCCCCTAAAACAGCTCATGGAACACTTTTTCCTCACCCAATAGGGACAATATGCTCAATTTGATCACCAAGTTATAGTTTTTTCTGGGGCTCTAGTTAGATGTTCATATACCTCTCCCTCAATTTCTTGGAATTATGGACAAGAAGAAAGTAGATTCTTAGATCAGAAGCTTGGACATGAATTTGTAGACCCACCTGGACCTAGCCTAAGAAGAGAAATTGACACATGCTGTGAAACATCTGGATGGTAATGCATTAGATTGGTTTCATGACTATACACATAAATTGTAGTCTATGCACCACTCCTTAGCGAGCCTCAATTTGGTGGTTTCATTGAATGATGATGTTGCAAGATCTTGGCACATATTCATTACAACCTTTTTCACTTGATTTTACCCTTGATGGTAAATGCAAGAACTACTTGCATGTTGGTTGTAGTTGCAATAAATGTTTGGGTAGACAATACAATAATTTATTGAATCCTTCTCCAATCTCTAGACTCAAATTCATAAATTTAGTAATGCTAAAGAGATACTTATTGTCAACTTTAATTCTATTTTAATTCCTTTTTGTGGCATGATGTGATATCCCAAGCCTTGGTTTTTGAGATCCACCTTACCACCACACCTCATACTCAACAATACTACATTGGTTGGGTGAAAAATCATGATGCTCCTATCCTCATCATCTAGTGTCACCATATCAACTTTTCCATTGCCCCTTACATTGACACCATGGATTATTATGTGGCATATTTGGATTGCACTGACCTTATATTAGAGAACCTCTATTATATGGGTCACAATACCATTCATTATGGGAGACATAAAACGTATACCTTAGATCTGTAGGGTAACATGTGAAATTTCCACTTTTCCCCACATCCACCCACTCACACATACCATCTATTATCCAACAATCAGTTGTTCACCAAACATCCCTCAACCAATACTTTATGTGTGATTCAAAAACTTGAAGAGGATAATGTAGACAAGCTTCCCCTACCTAGCTTGAAATATCTTTGTATACCTACATCAATGTTTTTGTAGAGCCTAAAGGCATTCTCCCACATTTCTCCATCCATCATTATGTTAATCTCATTACCAATGATCCTACCACCACTCTTCCACAGAGCATGTTGAAATGGAAAAAAAATATTTACACTAATATCAATGAAGGACACATTCAACCAAGTTTCTCTCCTTGTGACTCACCAACATTTATTATTCCTAAGAAAGAAAAATAAGAATGACATATTGTCATATATTACCGAGACCTTAATGAAATTATAGTAAAAAATTGATACGCCCTGTCATGTATCAATGATTTTCCTGATCAACTTAAGGGTGCTTGGTATTTAACTTAGATGGATCCCACATACAATTATCACTAGGTGTACATGGAGTCATGTAATAACTAGAAAAAGGATTTCAAAACCAAATTTGTTTTGTATGAGTGGCTTATGGTGCTTTTTGGTCTTGCCAATGCCACCAATACATTTATGAGGATAATCATTAATATTTTTAAGCCACATTTGGGAACATATGTTGTGGTATACCTTGATGATATACTTACGTTTTCTCATTGATCAATCCAGTGTTTGTGTGGATCTCACTAAAGTTGTTTCTCTCATTATTGACCCACTCCTACTTATACAATTGAACTCAAAAGTTTTCTTGGTGGCCTCAATTACTATATAAAATTGCTTCAACATTTCTCTTATCTTTCTCTCCCATTACATTATCTCTCCAACCATAAATATCCCAATTGGTTCTTGATAGCACAACAAGATTTTGAGAAACTTAAATCAACAATATGTGTATACACAATTCTCTTCCTTTTTAATTTTACATCAGTCATTTGAGATTGAGAGTGACACATCTCGATTTTCCATAGGCACAATACTTAAAGAGGTAGGACATTGAATCACCTACCATTCAAAGAATCTTTATATAGATAATCTCAATAACAACACCTATGACAAATATATCTATGCTTTGGTACAACCTCTAAAACATTGGAGGTGAATTAATATATTCTTGGTAAGGTGACCATCATGCACACTAGTCATGATTCTCTTATTTTTTTAATTTATCAGTCTAAATTGTGGGAATAATACAATCTAAAGTGGGATTCATATATACAAAATATTCACTTACTCATTAAATGATAGTAAGGATATACCTAAAAAAAGTAATGACATTGTTAGTCACCCTCCTAGGTCATGCCATGCACATTATAAATAGTTGATGTGCAACTTATCAAAATTGGAAGCAAGAAAACTTTTGACCCTTTCTTCAATGTTGTGGTGTAAGCATTGTACAACCCTTCCATCATTAACTAGACACCCTCCTACAATAATATCTTCACGATGGTTGGTTATACTAATTGAACCAAATTTATACTCCCCACCAAGTAGACTACTTGATCCTCCTTAAGGAAGCCCATTTCTTTGCATATGACAAAACTTTTGGCACTCAAACAAATTTCCATCACTTACAAAGATACTTTTATGGGCCATCCGTGCACAAATCTGTTGATAATTTTACATATTGGTGTGTTTCTTGTAGTCACTCCAAGTTAGGACAATACATTTTTTTACCCCTTCTAGCGACTCTCTATCCCTTATCAACCTTGGGAATCCATCTCCATGGATTTTATTAGAAAGATTCCTCCCATATTCTGCAAACATGATTTCATTTTTGTCCTTGTTTGCCGATTTTACAAGATGTACATTCTTATCCCTTGTACCAAGACTATTGATGCTTCCAAAATTGTTTCTTTATTTTTTCCACATGTATGGACTCATTTTGGCCTCCCACTCTATCATTTTTTATTGAGACTTTGAATTTCTCAATGAATTTTGGAAAAAACTATGGAAACTTCTATGCTGCCAACTTGGATATTGTACCACCTTCCATCATTCAATTGATGACCAAAATTAAGTTGTCAATTGTACCTTTTTCCATGTTCTCTGCACTTAGTTCTACCACAAAAAATATTGGTACACCTACCTTCATATTGTACAACATGATTATAACCAAGCAATGCATGCTTCCATTGGTCATTATCTATTTGTAGTTTTATATGGGTTCCAATCTCTTCCCTTTATGAATGGATACTATCTTTACCTCTAGTGTTTTATTCCCATTAGTAATTGGAACAACAACAAGCCTCCACCTTTTTTTAGCTCATTGTAGATATGCATTGCTAAGTACACATCACACTCCAATAGTCCCAAGATAAGTATAGAGAGTTCCATGATTTCCATTGGTTACCCTCTCCATTTTAGGTTGGTGAACTTGTTTGGGTCTATTTAAGTAAGAAATGGTTCAAGAACCAAACGCATAAAAAATCCTTCCCCACCATTACAACCCTTACACTATCATTCAATGAGTGGGAAACAATGCATTCAAATTGGATCTTCTAGTGCACTTGGGCATTCAAAATGTCATCAAAGTTTCCCAACTAAAACCTTATGAGTCACCTCATTTGGAGTAATAAATACCTTCCTCACATCCAACATACCATATTCCAGAGTGCCAACAACCTTTTGAGTAGGACACCTTGTTGGATCTGTTCACTAGGCATACTTGTCATTGACATTACACTTAATATGTAGTGGGGAAAAAAGTCTAATTACCATCCTTTTGTTCTTGGATTTCTGTTGAATATTTGCACAAATATTTCCCTCATCTCATGGATAAAGTGGGGATACTTTCTCTTAAATAGGGCTGAAACAATATTGACTTTGACGGTGTAGTCTTGGAGCCCACGCCTAGCCTTGGAGGGTTTACTTCAACAACTCAAGGGAATGCAACATGTAGCTTGAGAATCCATAAAATTCAACAATGAAGACAAAACACCAACAATGAAGATAAACAAGTACACTACAACCACATCATAATGTGATAACATGCTCCAATACACCAAAAAATACAAATAAGGGGTGATCAACAAGGCAAACACATTCGAGAACATCACCAAATAAACAACCATATTCATCTAACCAAGGAGAAGAGAGACTCCCCCAAACCAAAGACATACATCAAATGATATGTTTCTATGAAGAGAGGGGGATCCATGAAGATGATCCCTCCAATTCAATCCAAAATCTCCGAGGAACCAACAACAAATTTCCATTAATGTGATGAAAATCACAATGTGGAACCTTATACAATATGAGGTGTAAAAACTACCATTGAGGTTCCACAAGCTCCTGAATAAGGTCTATGAAACTGTAGGCACTTCACAAGCTCTTGAATAAGGTATATGAAACTATAGGCACTTGAGGGGTAACATGTTGCAACTCACCAAATAAAGACCAACAAAGGGTACAACGAGAAATGTTAGGAAACATATAATGCATGTAGGAACCTTTGCAAATAGTTGAAAAAAACCTTCGATGTTTCTTGTGGAGTAACTTGGAGAGGGGGAATAATGGAAGGACATGGATGTTGTACACACCTACCACACTTAGAGGGGGGGTGAATGAGTGTGGGGCTCTTTTTTCCAAAACTTCCCTCTTGCACAAAACTTATCAATTAGCATTCAACATTTATTCATTACCCATTGCTGTCATTTATAACCAGTTAGATGTAGGCACATACCAGCAACATATATCAGCAATATATCATCAACAAGTCATCATCATAATGGACACAAAGAACACAAGATGTATGTACAATTTTCTTTTTATTATGGACTACAATCCTTGGGTTTATCAGCAACAACTGAATAGAGTACAACTCTACAAGAGCACCAACTCTATATGCAAGACTCAGCTTACATTCTCAGCACCAACTGAGATGAGGCAACAAACCTCAATAGATATCAATCTGTCAACAGGTATGTGACCTGTCAGTAGTTCAGCCTGCGTGTGCACGCGCCCTGGCTCACTACAACCCGCGTGTGAACGCGGCTAGTGTATAATGTAACAAGCGTATGCTCTTGAGCAAATAGGGTTTTGCTTTGCTTCACATGCTTAGATCCTCTGCAACCTGCAATCACTTTCTCTTCTGTCTTCCACTGTCCAAAATGACCCACAGCCAGTCACAACACATCCAAGCTCTCCAATAGCTTGCTCATGCTCCACAATAAATCAATATGAATGCTATCTCAATCTTGTATAAATAACTAGTATACCATAGCAATCATGTCACTACTGAATCACAAGAGTGCTGGTCACTCCATCCACCAAATCAACCATGTTGAGCCACATCATAGAAGATATACCAAGAATCCCCTAAGCATTCACAACATATCAAACAATAACATCTATCAAGACAATAATGTAACCATACCAATGTCTTAGTGATAGATCCGAGGCCATAGAATGCAGATCTGGGACCTGCCTCATCATCCAAGAGCTTGGCACCAACTCAAACACAAATCTCCATGAGGTTATTCAGTACACGCTCCCTGTACACAGTCAGCCCATGTGTACACTCACCCTATACACAACCAACCCTCGTGTACACGCACCCTATACACAGACAACCTGCGTGGGCATAAAAAAATAGGTTTTTTTGTGAATCCGAGACTTTTTCCATCAAGATATATGACATTGCCGAAACTTTGATGTGTCCATGAGATCCTCCTCTCGCTCTCTTCCTCAGAATAGATCTTCAATCATGCTCAAGAAATCCACACCAATAGGATGCTCTCATAAGAAGCTCTCCATCAATACTCCATAAGATATTCACAAGAAGCTCTCCATTGATCCAAAAAGGATTCTCATCAAATGTACTTTTACAAGAGATCCTAGATTCTTATTTATACTTTCATATTCTAGGTCACTTAACCCATTTTTAGGTTACTTAACCCATTTCTAGGTCACTTAACCTATTTTCCTTATTTTAGGGTTAACCACTTTCCATGAATAGAAAGTTCTCCAATACTTTATCATTTAAATATTCCTTCTTGATTTTGTCACTTTAATTTATCATCTAAATAATCCATCTTGATTTTGTCACTTTACTTTATCATTTAAATAATGATTTCTTCTTTTCAAGCACTTTTACTTCTTTGACCTTGGGGGCTTCAAGCCTTCATATGGGGGTCCTTCAACTTCGTAGAGCCATAACTCTCAAACCGTGAGGAGTTATGTGACATTTCACATACCACCGGAAATGGCATGTCAAGCACTATCCATCTAGGATAGTTTCATCAACAACTTCATTGATATTCATCTCATTAATCCACATATAAGCATGGGTCCTCCAACCGTTCTTCTAGGATAACTCATTCCGTAAAGCATCTTCCCATGAGGGCTTTGACCATAAGGGGACCATTTTGGAGTTCATCCATTTGTGTACCTTATCAACCATGATAAGACAATAATTATTCATCTTTGCATCAATTCACCACTGCATCATACATATAAACTATGCATCATGTATCAATGACAACTCATTGATCCATCTTCATCAATGCATCATATCAATGATCCATCTTTATCAATTGGTTTCCACTTGGACATATATCATTCTTCATCAAGTGCATCATATCAATGATCCATCTTTATCAGTTGGTTTCCACTTGGACATATATCATTCTTCATCAAGTGCATCATATCAATGATCCATTTTTATCAATTGGTTTCCACTTGGACATATATCATTCTCATCAAGGGCATCATATCAATCAATTACTTGACATCAATTAATGAAATCAATCAAACCAAACCATTTACATCAATGACATGTGATCCAACAATCTCCTAAATGACAAACCATTGGCATCAATGACAACATGATCCAACAATCTCCCCCTTTGGCATTGATGGCAATACCAACATTGATGTCAATTCCAATTACCAATTATTGATGTCAACATGTAGACACAACATGCTCTACATCAATAGTCAATGTGACTATCTCTCCACATCAATCTCTCCCCATCAATCGACATCAATCACATCAATGTGATTATCTCTCCCCCTTTAACATCAATGGCAAAGGGCCATTCTCCTCTTGGGGCTGCTCCCCCTGTCTTGTTGCCTCTATATAATCTCTCCCCTTTTGAATAAGGGATATCAATATGATGTAATGCTAAAAACACATCGAACATACTCCCCCTGTGACCATCACACCCCTTGGAATTATGCTTCTGTGCTCTTTCTTCAAATATAGGTCTCTTTTCTAGGTATGTCTTTGATAAATATCTTCTCCTATAATCATGGGAAGAAGAATGAATCCCCCTAAGGGTATGTCTCCCCCTATATTCTCTGCAAGATGAAGAATATGCTACCATATGACAATCCTTGGACCTGTTCATGCATCAAACTTGTGCTATACCATACATCATGAAACAAAAAATATGTCATCAATGAAATAGAGAATCATGAACAATATATCCACCAAGTACATCATGTACCAAAATGTTCCCACCATGCACAACACCCATGTACATAAACCATGTACATCAACAATGTGCCAAAAGATATCATCCATGAAATGTATCCACCATATGTCAACATGTGCATCTACCAATATGCCAACATGTGCATCTACCATCCATGAGTGTACCATCATACATCATTACTTGCACCAAGCAAGTATATCAACCATGCGTCAATAAGCTAATACTCCCCAATGATGTACAACATGACTATCAACTACATGTCTCAATGTGTAGCCCATCCACATGAAAAATGCATGCACCATGATATCCAACAATACCATATGCTTCCAATAATACATCATAAGATATATCAATGGAACTTCAAAAATTACTAGCCATGTACTCCAACAGATCATCACCAAACCATACTCATGGGTTAGTGCCATGCACCCAATATTTATTTTATATCATAACCTTGCGTGAGCTCACCATGAAAAACTGTAGACAATAGTGTCAGAACCTGCAATAAACAATGTTAGACTCTGCAGTATAGAGTTATACCATCACATCAAACTCCAAGCCATGTGCATTGCCTTTTCCCCAAGGCTTTACAACATACACGCGCCCTGCTGCACAACTGAGCACATGTGTACACGACCTATTCAAGGTCAGAACATGTGGACACACGACTGTCACCACTGTTACCTATGTGTGCCTTAGTAAATGGCACATTGAACTTCCCTTCAATATTTCATTATGATCTGGCCGCTTTGTCTTCTTCACCCACTTCTGTAGATGACCCTTCTCTTAAGAACTTGAGCTCTGAGTATCCATATTTTCAAAGTTGTCTCCCTTTCTTACTTCATTCCTTCTTCTAGCCATGCTATGTGAATTTCTCATCATGGACTTTCTTCTTGTGTTCCAGCACTCCTAGGATTTGTGGCCAAATCTGTTACACGTCAAAATTGCTTAGCTGGATAARTGTCGCATTGTCCCTCTCAATTGTCGTAAGTGTCGCATCTTCCCTACAACTTTCGCAAGTGTCACAAGTTGGTCACTAGTGTCGCAAACGGTGTTCAGACATACTGCCATGTCAATGACACTAAGGAGGCACTTATAACATCTCACATGATTGATTTGAAGAAGGAKAACTGGTTTACTGAAGTCAAATAACTCTCGACACCTGAAAGGAACCCTGAATCAAAGGTTTTGAGGGGGAGCGCTCCCCTACTTCAGCTCTGAGGGTGCTGGCGCTCCCCTATAATGCTTCAGGGAGTGTTATAATGCTCCCAGCCCCCTTTGAAGGAGCACTGCTCATCTTGAGAGCAATGGCACTTCCCCAAGGCTTACCAAGAAGCGCTACAATGCTCTGATGCCCCTTCTAATGGAGCACTGCCTAATCTGAGGCAGTAGTTGGCCCGTTGAGGAGAATAAAGGAAGGATCATTTGAGATTAGGAGGCAGTTGTGCTCGAATTCTTGGTTTCATCAAGAGATCCCTGATCTAAGGAGAAGGTTCCCAACTTGTTCTAAAGATAACTCAAGAGGTTAAGCTCCTCTTAACCTATATAAACAGGCTCTATGATGGTGGAAAGGGGGAAGAATTATCAGTATGAAACTTATGATCTCATAAGGAACACATAGTCAGCCAAAGGAGAGTAATTAGTGAAGCTACTATCATCCAGATTGTGGAAATTTCAGGCAAGGGTTAGACGAAGAGGACTTGACGAAGCTGTCGCATTCGCATCTACGATTGTAAGTACTGCTGTCGTTATTCTCATCAATGTGACACGCTTGGCCTTTTTCTTTCTAGTTTGTGTCTAATGTCACATGAAATTATCACTAGTTGATAGATCTGTTTTCAAGCTAACATCAATAGAGTAGGAAGTGGTCGTATCTTGCTTTGTCCACAGAACTCAGCGAGGAGCAAAGGATTGGAGCGCAACTCAGAGCGTGTAGGGAAAAACGTCGATAAAAAGGTACTTCTGTCATCCCTCCTTCTCATGTGTTAGTTTAGCTAGATTTGAAAGGAAGTCAGTGTCCATGATAAGAATTTTTCTGTCTAGGGTTAAGGTCAAGCTCTAGAGGTCGATCTACTTGTCCGCAGGCAGATTTTCCTACAACAAAATCCACTACAGTTGTAGCATCTTATAGAGTTACAGTGAACATAACTATGTCCTATTTGATCACATCTCCAACACCTTGTGGTGTTATAAAATCTTTCATTATATCTCCTTTCATAAGATCTACATTCAAAAGCTTTGTGACCATATCCATTACATGAATAACAATGCCCATGAATTTTTTTTTCATACCTTTGCTTTGGTGTCCCAAAAATGGCTTCTTTCTTTGTACTTTTGAAATTTTCTTTGCCTTGTGTAGATGGTTTCTTTGCAATATTATATTCTTTCTTTGATGGACTTACCTCATGCTTCTTTGAGATGCTTGCTTCAGTATGTGTATCTTCTCCTTTGTATCCAAGACCTGATTTATCACATGATGGTCTTTGACTTTCCAAGATCTCATCCAAGATTCGTGAGCTATTCAAGAATTTGTTTGACTTTTCCACCTTCTTTCTAAGGTCAACAATTTCAGCTTCTAACTTGCAACATGAATTTTCCTTTTCATTTATTTGAATCTTCAATAGTTCCTCTATTCTTTTGGCTTCTTCAATTTGGGTCTTGAGATGGACAATAGTTTCAAAACTTTTACTAATCTCATCATCTATATTCATGTCTTCTTTTCCATTC
>JASDQU010103260.1:0-21761 GCA_032191745.1 Picea mariana | reverse complement strand
TAAGGCTTGTAGTGAAGGATTTATTTGATACCAATTGTTGGACACACCTACCACACTTAGAGGGGGGGTGAATGAGTGTGGGGCTCTTTTTCCCAAAACTTCCCTCTTGCACAAAACTTATCAATTATCATTCAACATTTATTCATTACCCATTGCTGTCATTTATAACCAATTAGATGTAGGCACATACCAACAACATATATCAGCAATATATCATCAACAAGTCATCATAATAATGGACACAAAGAACACAAGATGTATGTACAATTTTCTTTTTATTACGGACTACAATCCTTGGGTTTATCAGCAACAACTGAATAGAGTACAACTCTACAAGAGTACCAGCTCTATATGCAAGAATCAACTTACATTCTCAGCACCAACTGAGATGAGGCAACAATCCTCAACATATATCAATCTGTCAACAGGTACATGACCTATCAGTAGTTCATCCCGCGTGTGCACGCACCTTGGCTCATGTTCACATGCTCAGATCTTCTACAACCTGCAATCACTTTCTCTTCTGTCTTCCACTATCCAAACTGACCCACAGCCAGTCACAACACATCCAATCTCTCCAATAGCTTGCTCATGCTCCACAATAAATCAATATGAATGCTATCTCAATCATGTATAAATAACTAGTATACCATAGCAATCATGTCACTACTGAATCACAAGAGTGCTGCTCACTCCATCCACCAAATCAACCATGTTGAGCCACATCATAGAAGACATACCAAGAATTCCCTAAGCATTCACAACATATCAAACAATAGCATCTATCAAGACAATAATGTAACCATACCAGTGTCTTAGTGATAGATCTAAGGCCATAGAATGCAGATCTGGAACCTGCCTCATCATCCAAGAGCTTGGAACCAGCTCAAACACAAATCTCCATGAGGTTATTCAGTCCATGCTCCCTTTACATAGTCAGCCTACATGTACACTCACCCTATACACAGCCAGCCCACGTGTACACGCACCCTATATGCAGACAGCCCGCATGGGCATCAGAAAATAGGGTTTTCTGTGAATCCGAGACTTTTTCCATCAAGATCTTTGACATTGCCGAAACTTTGATGCATCCATGAGATCCTCCTCTCACTCTCTTCCTTAGAATAGATCTTCAATCATTCTCAAGATATCCACACCAATAGGATGCTCTCACAAGAAGCTCTCCATCAATACTCCACAAGATATTCACAAGAAGCTCTCCATTGATCCAAAAAGGATTCTCATCAAATGTACTTTTACAAGAGATACTAGCTTCTTATTTATACTTTCATCTTCTAGGTCACTTAACCCATTTTTAGGTTACTTAACCCATTTCTAGGTCACTTAACCTATTTTCCTTATTTTAGGGTTAGCCACTTTCCATGAATAGAAAGTTCTCCAATACTTTATCATTTAAATATTCCTTCTTGATTTTGTCACTTTACTTTATCATCTAGATAATCCATTTTGATTTTGTCACTTTACTTTATCATTTAAATAATTATTTCTTCTTTTCAAGCACTTTTACTTCTTTGACCTTGGGGGCTTCAAGACTTCATATGGGGGTCCTTCAACTTCGTAGAGCCATAAATCTCAAACCGTGAGGAGTTATGTGACATTCCACATACCACCGGAAATGGCATGTCAAGCACTATCCATCTAGGATAGTTTCACCAACAACTTCATTTATCTTCATCTCATTAATCCACATATAAGCATGGGTCCTCCAACCGTTCTTCTAGGATAACTCATTCCGTAAAGTGTCTTCCCGTGAGGGCTTTGACCATAAGGGGACCATTTTGGAGTTCATCCATTTGTGTACCTTATCAACCATGATAAGACAATAATTATTCATCTTTTCATCAATTCACCTCTACATCATACATATAAACTATGCATCATGTATCAATGACAACTCATTGATCCATCTTCATCAATGCATCATATCAATGATCCATATTTATCAATTAGTTTCCACTTGGACATATATCATTCTTCATCAAGTGCATCATATCAATGACCCATCTTTATCAGTTGGTTTCCACTTGGACATATATCATTCTTCATCAAGTGCATCATATCAATGATCCATCTTTATCAATTGGTTTCCACTTGGACATATATATCATTCTCATCAAGGGCATCATATCTATCAATTACTTGACATCAATTAATGACATCAATCAAACCAAACCATTTACATCAATGACATGTGATCCAACAATCTCCTAAATGACAAACCATTGGCATCAATGACAACATGATCCAACAATGGAATTATGAAGATACGTTCCTCTGTCTTGAAAATTCAAATATTATTTGAGGATATTTATAACTTGATTTTTTCATGAATTTTCTGATTATCTGATTTTGGGTACACTCTCAAAATTTTATTCCCATAACAATTTTGTGTAAGCCTTGAAGTTTCTCCATGAAGTTGCTTGGTTCAAGTTCTCTCATTTCATCTTTAAGTCTTTGGAGTGTGTGAATTTTTCTGAGTCTCCAAAATTCATTCATTGATTTCAAGGTTAAGAGGTTTGAAGTCCTGTGACATTCTTATTCTACTTCCATGAGCTCCTAAATGGTTGAAATTAGCTCTTGGCCTTTTGGATGTTAGGGGTCACATATTTGAAGTATTAGAGTTTCTTGAACTCCAATATATTTTTAGAGTTTAGATGTCAAGGGTGTGGATATAGAGACTTTGTGGTCAATTTTTCCTTTGACCTTATAGCCCCATTGACCTATTTTCATAGGTTTGAGGTTGGGAGATTTCTAGATTGGGTTATTCAAGGGTGGTTTGCCTTGTAAATTGAGGGATTGAGATAATATGAATAGGTTATATCTTACACCATTGTGCCATGTAAAAACCAAAACATGAATTGTTCACCCTCAAGTTTTTTCTTTTCCACTGGGAAGCATGGCCTCATAACTTAGAAAAAAAAATGTTAAGAGCCCTATTTATTAACATCTTGACAAGCAAATTTCTCAAGAATATTTAAATGTTGGAGTACGTGTGACCAATGAGTTGATAATTACGAAGGATTTTTACAAGATTTACAACATGCATACTATTTTTTATTCACTTGGTCATGTGATATTAAGCAGAAACACGAATATAATGGAAATTACCAACAAAACAAGATAATGTAGAGAATAACACACAAAAATGATACCTTTATTGAAATGGGAACAATGTTCATTTGTCTCTTCAAGGGGGAAACCTCCAATAAAGAAACTCTCTGTTACAATGATTATCAATACAAATATTTCTCATGCCTCCTACATTGACTTGTTCATATTTATTAAATAGGCCTTATTAACTAATGTTGGCCTTTATTACATGGGAAATATATTATTCTATCTATGTGAGGGGTTAGGGAGGTTAGGTCCCTAACATGCTCTCCCCCTTAAAAATAGCCTTGTCCTTAAGGTTTAAGATGATGAAACTTTTGTAGAAAAGTAACCGCCTCACAGGTGGAATCTTCTGGTGGAGTATCCTTCCATTGAACTAACAATTTTTAGATGGTGCGTTTATGGAGAAGAAGCTCTCACTTGTCGAATATGGCTTGTGGCTGCAACCAAATGGAACCTTCTTCATCTAACTCCGGTATATTGGTTTGAGCATGGCACTTGGTGCCAATCACTTTCTTTAAGAAGGAAACATGAAAAACAAGATGTAACTTGGAGTTACCGATAAAATCTAACAGATAGGCCACTGGCCCCACATGTTTGAGAATAGTATAAGGACCATAAAATTTTGGGGCCAGTTTCTGACACTGCTAAGATTTGAGAGAAGTTTGCTTGTGCGGTTGGAGATAGAGAAACATTTGGTCCCCTTTAGTAAATTTCAGTTCAAAACAACCCTAATCTTCTTGTTGCTTCATGTGGTTCTGATCCATGACCAAATCTTTCTGGTGAACATCCTGAAGCCTGTCAATGACATTGAATGATAGGGAAAAGAGGGTCCCTTCTTCTTCATATTTCATGGAAAGAGCATCAAACACCACATTTTCATTTCCCTTTTTGTAAATGATCTCATAATCATATCCAAATAGCTTGGTCACTCATTTTTTTTGCTACGCGGATGATAATTGTTGTTCTAGGAGGTACTTAAGGATTTGATGGTCTGTTTTAATTTGGAAGCATTGTCACAATAGATAAGGGCACCATATATCCACTGCATGCAAAATAACCATAATTTATTTTTAATAGATCGATTGGCCCAAATGTCGCTATGAAAATTTTTTACTGGTGAAAGCCAAAGGTCATCCATCTTGCATGAGGAATTCCCCAATTCATCTCCCTGATGCATCAAATTCCAGAACAAAGGTCTTGGTGAAATTAGGTAGGGCCAGTATAGGAGTAGTGCACACAATTTCCTTCAAGGTTTGGAAGGATTGGTATGCTACTAGAGTCCAACTAAAGGCATTATTTTAAGGAGAGAGGTTAGGGGGGCCTCAAATTTTCCATAATTTTGAACAAACCTACAATAATATCCCATTAAACCTAGGAAACCACGTAAAATTTTAAGAGTTTTAGGGCGAGGACAATTCTGCATAGCTCCAATTTTATTAGGACCCACCCTTACACTATCCTTTCCAACAATATGACCCATGTACTCAATTTTAGGGATGCCAAAATCACATTTAGATTTTTTGAGGATTTTTTTTTGCTTGGAGAGGAGATGGAGAACTTGATCTACATGGGTGAGATGGGATGGCCACATTTTACTATAGATGAGAATATCATCAACGAAAACTAACACAAAGTGATGGAGGAAAATATGACAAACATGATTCATGATACTTTGAAAAGTGGAGGGGGCATTACAAATAACAAAGGACATGACCAAGAACTCATAGTGGCCCTCATGAGTGCAAAATTCCATCTTGGGGATGTATTCCTCTTTCATACATATATGGTGGTATCCAGAATGGAGGTCGAGTTTGGTAAAGTATTGATCCTCACTGAGTTCATACATAAGGCCATCTATGATGGGAATGGGGAATTTGTCCTTGATGGTAAGTTTGTTGAGGGCACGGAAATCAAGACACATGCGCCGAGTTCCTTCCTCCTTGTGGACCATGAAAATAGGGGAAGAATAGGGCCTAGTACTAAGATGGATAACATCCACTTCTAAAAATTCATGGAAAATTTTCTCAATTTCATTTTTTTGAGCAAAGGGATGACGATAAGGGCAAATATTGGGAGGAATGATGCCCAATATTAAAGGAATGATCATGGTTGCCACAATAAGGGGAAGGCCCTAGGGGGTTTGGAAATCAATGTGATGGAATGAAAGGATAGTTTGAGGGTTGGGGTGTACCGAGGGTGTCTCAACTGCTTGAATGGAATGGAGTTGGGAAATGATGCAAAAATGACCTTTTTTGAGTAGCTTTTCCATGCGGTGGGAACTGATGATCTCTAGAGATCCCGCTGTAATGCATTGGAATTTATACTGTTGGCCTTCTTGTTGGAATTGTATGGTTAAATCCTAAAGATCCATGAGTATGGATCCTAGGGTGCGTAACCATTCTTCACCAAGAAAAATGTCACAACCACCCATGTCAATAACAAACATGTCAGATTTCAAGTTATACTGACCAATTTGTAGGCAAACATTTTCATAACGCCCTCCACATTTCATGGGACCACAATTGGAAATCATGATTTGAAAATTGTTGACATCTCATATATAGAAATTGAATTCTTGGGCTAGGAAATGATGAATTAAATTATGAGTGTTGCCACTATCAACTAGGATGATGACTTTCATGTGCTTAATGCAACCAATCAATTTGAGGGTTTGAGGAGCAGAAAAACTAGTGAGAGCATGTAGCAAAATCAATCATTCAACTTTGCGAGGAAAATAGGGTAGCATAATATCATTGATTGGGTGTAGTTATTCTTCATGGGAAATCTCAACATTTTCATTAGAAACATCCTTGGAAATGGCCATAATTTTTTTTTGTTCTTTACACTTGTGCCCTTGAAAGTATTTATCATCCCAATTATAGCAAAGACCCTTGAGTTGGAATTCAACCATTTTTTCCCATTTTAACTTGTGGACCTTGAGAGGAGTGGCATGAGGGGAAGGGGTGTTGGGTTTAGGGCAGGGGACAAAAGTAGGTTTTCTTCTTTGGGCCAATATGACCCGTTGTTCCTCCTTGGCATGCTTAGTGGCTTCCAACCAAGTCTGAGGGTGAGCCATGATGACCTGGATGCAAATTTCATCCTTGAGGCCACTGATAAATAATTCCCTAAAGAAAGCATATATCATTCCCTCTGTTCGAAAATCTAAGTGCTCAAAGTAAACAATAAAATCTTCCACTATTCTAGACTATTTCAACTTGGTCAAACATCCTAAATGGTGGTTGTTCATGTCAAAGCGTTCATACAACTATGCAAAAAAATGTGACCAAGTGTTGGTTTGTTAACTCTGAGTTATACCTTTAACATGATTGACCCAAGTTCAATTCTACCGGGGTTCCAAAAAATCCTCTAAAAATATCGTCCTTCTTGGTAAACCAGAAGGCAACATAATACATAGGGTGGAATGTGCAGTCTCACCTGAGATAAGATTAATGGGTGACTTCAATACTCATGTGTTTGCAGTCCAGGATTGAATGGAGATCTGAGAAATGTGTGCTAAGAGTTCTATATAACTTATTCAAGCATTATATTGTCATACCCATTCATTCATGTAATGTAATCAACTCATTATCTCATTCATACAACATGCTAACATCTACTCATAAAAAGTAAAGAGACACAAGAATTCAATCAAATAACAAAGGTTTTACTGTGGTTCACCCCCTCCTGGGATATGTCCACAAAGATATGTCTCTCAAGCTCTTTTATTATGGTAGTTCCAAAACTACAATGCCATGCACTTTACAAATCATCCTCATTTGGGTCAAGATCTATTATGAGGTGGACTAGATCACACTAGGCTCCTCAGCTAGTGATCTAACCCTCTATATCTACCCTTCTAACCTTCTACAACTAAAAATCTTACAAAAGTGGGTCGTATCATAGAGTATTACAAACTAGTTATCAAAACATGACTCCTTCCTCCTGTCGTCTCTTTAGACTCTCTAAAACCTGACTCTGTACTCTTTCATAATGGACAACTACTCCCCTCCTAGAACTCCTAGGTATCTCTCCCTCTCTCTATATCTATATCTATATCTATATATATATATATATATTTATATATATATGTTTCTGGATCATCAAACATTAAAATGTATTACAGAAACCCTAACCCTAACATCATTAGGTCTTCCATGCATGCACACATGATGCTCTTCCTTCTAGTTGTCTCTTTCCTCATGCATGCCTTTCTTCCCAAAACAACCTTTCTTTCCAATTTGGCCTACTTCCAATAGGCCCCAAACACTGACATGTGGCTCATCCTGAGCCACCTAACCCCTATGTGCTTCATTGATATCCCTTGTGATCACTTGGAACTTCTCCATGAGCTCCATTTCTTATGTTTGGTCCTACGCAGTATTCTCCTTAAGTGCGTCCAATATCTGCATTGCAATCTCGTCACTGACCATCCTTGCACATTCTACCTCGGTTTGTGCCATGTATGTTTTGGCTTCCTCTTCCTGTGCAATGACCTCTGTTTCTCACTCCCAGAGCGGTTCCATTTCAGCCCGACGCTCCTTTTTCTGCGTCTATGCAGTTATGAGTTCTGCCTGTAGTTTCTTCATGTATTGCGCCCCTTTGATGTGCTCCGTGATCGACATTGTCTTCTACCTCTGCTTGAGGTCCTAGATAGCTGTACTTATCCTTTCTCCTTCCTGGTCCAACTGCTAGACCTACTGATCCTCTTCTAGCTTCATCCAGAGTTGTGCTGCTTTCTTGAACAAGTCGTCTGCCGCGTGGACTTGTCGTTCTATCTCTTGTATATGCATAGTTTCCTCTTATTTCCTTTTCTCCCTTACCTTTGGTGAAGTGGTAGGTGTGAGATTATCCCGAAGATTCTCGATCTCCTATTGGTATTTATCGATTGTCTGCACAATTTGATAAATATTATTTGTCGCTATGAGTTCGACTGTCTGTGCATTCTTTGGGATATTCTTGTAGGCTATGTCCACTTTCTGCTCCAGTCTGTTAACACGTTCCTTCTCATCCTTGGTATCAAGCTTGGCCTCCTCAAGTACCAATTCTAGCCTATCCTGATCATCCTTTTCCTGCTGCAATTCCATTGTCTCTGTGCGTGCACGAGACTGTACCTCCAATGTAAAACTGACCTATAGTTTATACAAGGCCTTGGTTGGTATTCGTGGAAATAGCAAATGTAGTTGAGCCAAGTCTTTTAGGGGTGTCTACCCCATGATTTCATCCATGAAAAACATGCTGGGTGTGACGTGAAACATTGAACTCTGCTATGATGTCATCTGGATTTTATCCTGCTCACTTGCTCCAAGTTCTCCTCCTATCTGTGATGCCGACAGACCCATTTCTATGCTGCTACCGACTTCCTATGCTTTCCCGATATGATTGAGGAGTTGTCACATGTATGCCAACTCTTCTTCAATTATATCCCTTTGGCATGCAACATTCCCAAAATCTCGAATGTGTGATCCTGGACCATTTGGGCCACCATGTCTACATCATCCTTTGTGATTGTGTATTCTGGAGGTGTTTTATGTGCCTTCGTCTTCTTGCATGCACCCCCCATTTGGGTGGCTGGCCGCTTAGTCTAGCTTGGATTTTGTGGCGTAGCTCTTGATGTAGTTCCTTGTGTTGCCTCTTCCTGTTTCTCTTGTACCTAGGGCACCTATATGTTGTTCTTCTTCCCTATTTGGACTCCTGTCTTGGATGTCCCCCCTTTCTTCTGCTGTGTCTTGTTCTAATAGTACTTGGTTTCTTGGGCACTGCCACTTCCTCAGGATGTGTCTATTCCTTCCCTACCTCCTCAGCATGTGTGTGTTCCAGTCTTACCTTCTCCTCCTCTATTTCTGTGGGTATTTCCTGAGTGAGGACTGGAATCCTCCATTCGTCTTCCCAATCCTTAATGGCCATTTGTATGTCCCCCTCTGTGATGAAGTAACACAATTTTAGCCATTGATTTTCAGAGTCCTTCCATGCCTGGATCCACATCACATGTCTAGTGGCTTTGAAGTTGGCTATGCCCTGATAGTGTGAAACAATTTCCAGTGTTATCCTCCAAGTGTTGGTGATGGTGTCTTGTAGGTCGTAGAGATATCCTTTGAATATAGCTTCATTCACTTTTCTATTCTTGGCATCCGAAGTGACTCCAAGAGATAAGTATCACGCTCCATGGTAGGGTTTGGGTCTAGTGGAGAAAAATGAGTATTTCAGCTCCTTCCATCCCATAATGGCTATTGGGATGAGTAGCCATGAATAATGAAATTCTATCCCCAGATCCTGCTTATCCTTGTAGTCGTCTAGGAATAGATTCAACAAATAAGGGGCCCAACTAAGTGTGATGCCCTTAGGACACTATGCTACAGCTGCGACAACCCTGGCTGGGACTTCCTCCTTGCGACATTTCCTGAGAAACTTGCACGCCATGATTTTTGTGGCCATTCTTGTCACGATGTCACTAATACACTTGATAATCATTCTGCGCAACCCCCTTTTGGTGCTGTATTTCTTCTTCATATCCTCGTCCAGTGCTTTCTCCTTTGTTTTGTCCTCCAAGAACTATGAGATATCCATGCCTCGTGATGGAAGCCCTATGATGTGTGCAATAAGATCTACGTCTATTGAGATGAGATGTTCCACCCACAAATATCCTCCATGTGACCGCCATCAACTGATTGATGTAGTTGTTTGCATACTGGCCTCTTCCAAAGTGTGGTAGGTCCAACAGACCTAGAATTCTGGTTTTGGCCAGTCCTGCTACCCACTGGACTGGTTGATGGATTGGTTTGCCAAAGGGTCCTATACCCACAGTCTGTAGGTAGACTCACTTAGCGAACTATGGGATATTGTCTGTATTCGTTACATCATGGTCTGAGTACCTCAATTTCTCTATATAACCTAACAAATTTGTTGATACACATACCCCTTCTGGTATGCGTGGAAAAACAATTGTTGTAGTAGGTTGTCTGCATGGTGACCTAGGTACTATTTGCTTGTCCTTTCATTGTGGTGGCTGACTCAAGGTTCCAGCCTCCATTGTTCATTTTTTAGCATACTTCTCTGGTCATCTAGTGACATCTTCCACTGTTCCCTCCTGTGGCTTTTTCGAGATGGTTGTCTGTGATTCTTCTAGTGTGGCTATTTCTTCCTGGTTTGGAGTTGTCCCATTGACTTCCGAGGCTTCTTAAAGGTTTTTTGGGTGCCCTAGGTTGCTGCATATTCATTCTGTCAAACCTGTCACTCTTTTGGCCTATCAATGTCCATGCCTGCATGTGTTGTCTACTGGGTTTCTTCTTCTATGGGTGTGGGGCTTCCCATTGTTGTATCCGATAATGAGATTTCTTCCACATTGAAGACTTCTGGCGGCTGAGATGGTTGTTGTTTTCTTCCCTGCGGTTGTGATTGTGCTCTGGTCCTACCTCGAGGTTGTCTAGAATTCTGGCTTGGTTCTCCTTGTTTAGGTGGTGCCATGGTGGAAAAAACCTGTCGTTCTCTGAGCTCAGTAGCCTCTATAACCTTCACTCTCTGCTTCGTATGCTTTCTCGGTCTGTGCCTTTTCCAATTTCGTAATAACCTTTCCATTCCTGCGTCCCTGCTTTGTATTGGCATCATGTGAAGCTTGTCGGAGACGTTTTCACGATTATTCTTTAATTGAACTGTCAGTTCCTTCGTACTTGCCATTGATTTCCCTTGCTGTCTCCACTTGGCGTGAATAATGCGGCATCCTGTCAGTCATTTCTAGCATTCAATTCGGCTAGCTGCCGTCAATTGGCACTTCTTTTTCCATATTCGCCTTTCCCGCTTGTTTTCACTTTGAACTGACTGTTGGCCTTGTCTCCGTCAGGCTCGAGTGTGAATGCTCATTTTAATTCCGACGTGTTCTCCTTCTAGTTTCATCACGTTATGCCTTTGTTGTTCCCTTTTGATATCCTATACTATATCTCTATTTTTTTTTTTGACTGCATGGTGTCTTTCAAGTTGTGGGTAGTTGACTGTCCTTGTACAACTTCGATCGGCTCCCATTGATCATCCCTATGATTTATGTGCCTCCTAAGTCCTTCAACTGTACAACTCCTCCATATGTGACAATTATTACTTTATATGGTCCTAAACAGTGCATTCTGAGTTTTCCTGGATGCTGAATGGATTTATTGTCATACATCAACACTAAATCTCCTTCCTTGAAAGTTTTCCTCTTGATATGTATGTCATGCCAAGATTTGTCCCTTTCTTTCTGAACTTCTTGGTGGAACCCTGCTAGGATCCTATCTTCCTCCATGATCATTAGTTGACTCAACATGTCCTTTACTGTGCCTCTTTCTGTCATGTTCGTAATTGTTGCTATGCATAGGCTAGGTACCAAAAATTCTAATGGAACCACTACTTCTTGTCCATATACCAATCTGAATGGCATGTGTCCTATCAACTTCTTTCATGTGGTCCTGTAATTCCACAATACTGCTGGTATTTTTAGGTCCCAATCGTCCCTATTAACATTACATATCTTCATGAGTGCATTTTCAAGAATTTTGTTAAAGTCTTTTACTGTTCCATTCACTTGTGGATGATATGGTTTACTCTTTTGGTGGTGGAC
This sequence comes from Picea mariana, assembly GCA_032191745.1. NCBI lineage: Eukaryota > Viridiplantae > Streptophyta > Pinopsida > Pinales > Pinaceae > Picea > Picea mariana. Next base: position 10,042 of record JASDQU010103260.1, on the reverse strand, counting down.
TTCAAATTCCTCAGTAATAGCCAATAGTGATGTTAATGAAGTGAGTGCCTTGGTCACTCATCAAAATCCTTGGGAAACCAAATATAGTGATCACTTGTTCAAATAGAAAGTGTGTTTCCATTTYTGCACTGCAATCTTTGACTAGTGCTGCTTTTGCCCATCTTGTCAGGTATTTTGTCGTGGTGATAATGTACCTTGCTCCTATTCTCTTGGCGAGGGGGTTAATTGGTCCCAAAAAATATCTTGCCCATTTGGTTTACCAACTCTCTGACATACATCRCATTGTCAGCAATACTCTTTCGAGTCTCTGTGAATGGTCGGCCACCATAGTCTTGTGCGCAATACCTTTTAAGCGATAGATTTGCCTGCGTAGTGTCCTCCTGCTATTCCTTCATGGGCTTCTAATAAATTCCTTGGTCTTTCATGTTCTAGAACATATCTTCACAAGATGCTATCTGCTCCCATTTTGTATAAGTGTTCTGTAATCAGCTGATAATCTGCAGCCTAGACTACCAACTTTTTCTTCTACGCGATGTTGTATTCCTGTGGCGCAGTCCATGTACTCAAGTACTGGATGATGTGTGCGAAGTATTCATCAATGATATGGACTAAAAATAAATGTGCGTTTGGAAATATGTCCTCTAAATTTTTAGGTTCCTCTCCGTTCGTGACGCTTGATAGGTGGTTAGGTCCTACGTTCAGCTTCCCTGGATTGACTATTACTTCAAAATCAAATTCTTGAAACAATAGTAACCATCGCAAATTCTCCCCCCCAAAATTGGCTTGTTGACTAGGTACTTAAGGGATGAATGATCTATGAACATCTTAAAATGTTTTCCCAATGAGTAATGTCTAAACTTCTGAAGCTCGTAGACTATAGCTAGGCCTTCCCTCTCTGTAGTGTTATAGTTCTGCTCCGACTCTGACAATTTTCTACTAGTAAATTCTATAGGATGATCCAATTATCCTACTCCTGGCTACGTCAAAATAGCTCCAAGTGATATGGCTGATGCATCGACATGTATGTGGAATGTATTCTCCCAGTCCGAGAATACTAGTATTGGTGCTATTACCATCTTTGTCTTTCAGCGTATGCAGACCGTGTTGACAATCCTCATTCCATTAGAACTTTGTGTCTTTCCTTAACAGTTTCTCCATTGGCATGGTGATCTGCGTGTACCCTTTGATAAATTTTCTGTAGCATCATGTGTGTCCCAATGTCACTCTTAGTTGACGAACTATTTTTGGTGGTGGCAGGTTAATGATTACTGCAATGTTTGCAGGATCTACTAGTAAGCCTTGCTTGCATACTATATGGCCCAATAGTATCCCAAACGGTGTTTTGAAGATGCACTTTTTGATGTTTAATGATATATGGAATTGACTGTATATTTATAACATCAGTCGCAAGACCTCTACATGGTCTTTCAACAAACTATAGACTGTCCAATCGTCCAAGTATACCTCTAGAAACTATTGGATAAATTCCTTAAATGAAACTATGACTACTCTGAAAAATATTGCTGGTGCATTATTCTGTCCAAACAACATGATCGTGTACTGGTAGGATCCCCATTCCATAGAAAAAGTGGTCTTGTATCTATCTTCTAATGCTATCTTGATCTGATGGTATCCTAAAAATCCATCGGTGAATGAATAAACTTCCTGTCCTCCTACGTTCTCCAACACTTCATCCATGAAGGGTGTAGGGAACGAGTCATGTAGGAATACATCGTTCAACTTCTTCAAGTCGACACATATTCTTATCCTGCCTTGTTTTTTCTCCTGAACTACCATAAGGCTTATCCATTCTGATTCTTCCACATGTTCTATGATGCCGGCTTTGAGCATCCTATCGATCTCAGCTTTGACTTTTTACTTATATATTGGATTTATTCTGTATGGTCACTGTCTGATCGGTCTTGCCTCATCTCTGAGTGGTATCTTCATTTCATCTAGCTCTCCTACTATGCCCTTCATTTATATAAACGTTGTGGGGAACATGTCACTATACTCACGCAGTAACTCTGTTATGATTTCCATTGTTTGCTCATCCCAGTAGTCTCCAATGCTGGCCATTTTGGGATTCTCGACTGTCCCAATGTTGAATTTATTCACTTTGATCGACACAACAATTACTTATGATTATAGAGGTGGACCTTCCACTTCTCTTTTTCCTTCCTCTTCCTCGATCTGAATATCGCGCGGGTCATCTTCCTCTGGTACTTCTTTCTGCACATGGTAGCATGACATCGGTTCTTTCACCGTCTGTCTGTTCCACTGTTATGAGTTCGACTTCTGGTTCCTGAATGAATATCACCCCTCGTATTTGTTTAAGTGTTGCATCTATGTTGGGGTTCTCATGCTCGAATGAGAAAATGACCTTAAAGTTCTACTGCAATACTGACCAACTCGTAGTTCCTCTGCACAGTTTTTGGTGTGTATACCAGTTTGTTGGTATGCCCTCTAAGGTATGTATGAAACGATGCGACCATTCCTCTGGGGGTATCATTTTCCACAATGCTCTGTACTTCTCCAAGTGTTCTTCTGGTGCTCTCTGTCCATCATATTTCTGCTGCTGGTTTCTTTTATATTTTGTACCAAACCTTATGCGTAGTAACCACTTGCATTGGTACCAATCCTTGATTGTTTCCTTGTGTGCGCCCCACCATATTGTAGGTGTGGCATTGAGTGCTATATCTAGTGTGAAGGGTCTTTGATTTTCTAACATTTCATCTTTGTAATGTGTCAAGAATGATTCTAGATTGTTTACCCCATGGAAAATGGGTGGTTCCCTAATCTCCGTACCTACCCATCTTACTGTACGGTCTATTTTTGCGCATCTTCTTGTGGAAACTTCGTGTAGCCTCTGTTTCTAGTTCTCTAAACCTGTATCCAAGTTTGATGCACTTGAAGTAATTCTCCACCAACTGAGTATCCCATCTACAGTTGGGTTCACATAATCCTCATCTCATGAGGTTGTCCTATACAACTGGCTAATTTCCTCCAATTCCAAGAAAATAGGATCTACAAACCTCTCCCCTTCTGATGGATCTAATGGCGCAATGACCTTGTATTCTCTTGACTCAAATGCCATTTTTCGTTTTTTTAAATTGATTATGGAATGGTTATCAAACGCCTAATCCAAGCCAAGCAATATTGGATATGGTGTAGTGCCGTCCACTATCTCTATTACTTCGAAGTCATATTTAGTGTGCACTCCATCCAGATCTACTGTCACTCCTGTAACACACCCACTACGGGAGCTAATATTTTTCATCTTTTTCTTTCTTCTTCATTGTCAAGGGACATAGTTCCCAAATTACTATGAGGTTCTGGTGTAGGCTAGGTCTTCTAATTGAGACCTTCACCAAACCAATTCATGAGTTCTTTTGTTGAAAATCTGTCATGTACAATTCACGCACCAAGTGTAGCATTTACTTCCATGTGTCCATCAGTTGTGACCTCAGGCTAAGTCAAGAGGCACCTTTCGCATTTCGGGACTTCGGAAACCAGGAGTTCGAAATGAAAAGGAGTCGAGTCCTTCGACACCCCGAAACCCAAAATACTATTCACACCAAGCCGCTCCGGGATTTCACCTACCGGGACTTCGCGTACTGGGATTTTACGATGTATGAATACGAGGGTTCATACCCTTCGGTTTCCCAGGTGCCACAACACCAAAGCCCATATATCTACTAGGCTCATTTCAGGGTTTTGCAAGTCGGGAGTTCACGATATGCGAAGACAAGAGGTTTTCCCTTGGGTATCCTGAGTGCCAAAACGCCAAAACACCAAACTCTAGCCACTCTATACCATTTCAAACATCGGGATTTCGCGTCTGGCGAATACAAGGAAACTGACCCTTAGGATTCTCGGGTGCCGAAATGCCGAAACGTCAAAATCTATTCACACTCTATCATCTCGGGGTTTTGCAAGTCGAGATTTCGTGATATGAGAGGATGAGGGGCCTCGCATATAGGATATTCGGGAGCCAAAACTTTGAAGCTCATATATCCACTAAACTCACTTCGGGGTTTCGCAAGTTGGGATTTTGCAATGTGCGATGAGAAGAGGTCTCGCATTTGATTTTACCGGGAGATGAAACTCTGAAGCTCATATATATACGCTAATCTCATTTCGGGGTTTCACAAGTCAGGATTTCGTGATGTGCGATGACAAGAGGTCTCGCATTTGAGTTTCTCGGGAGCCGAAACTCTGAAACTCATATACATAAGCTAAGATCGTTTCGGGGTTTTGCAAGTCGGGATTTCGCGATGTGCGATGACAAGAGGTCTTGCATCTGAGTTTCCCGGGAGCCGAAACTACGAAACTCATATACATACGCTAAGCTCGTTTCGGGGTTTCGCAAGTCGGGATTTTGCGATGTGCAATGACAAGAGGTCTCGCATCTGAGTTTCCCGGGAGATGAAATTCTGAAACACTGATATATATCTATATCTATATCTATATCTATATCTATATCTATATCTATGAGGCTAAGTTCATTTTTGGGTCTCGCAAGTCGGGATTTCGGGATTGGCGATTACAAGAGAACTTACCCTTAGGTATCCCGGGTGTCAAAACATCCAAACTCTAGACACACTATGCCATTTCGGGGTTTTACAAGTCGAGATTTTAGGACTGGTGAGTACAAGAGACTTGCCTTTAGATATCCTAGGTGTCGAAACACCGAAACACCATATCTCATCCGCGCTATTATCATTTCGGGGTCTCACAAGTCGGGATTTCGGGACTGGCAAGTACAAGAGACTTTCCTTTAGATATCCGGAGTGCTGAAACACCGAAACACCAAGACTTACCCACGCTAGACCTTTTCGGGGTTTCCTACTTCAGGATTTCGTGATTGGCGAGTACAAGGGAACTTACCCTTGGATTTCCCCGTTGCCGAAACACCGAAAAACCAAACTCTGAGGGAACCATTCTTGCTGGTGCAAGGTCTCCAGACTTAGGCCATAAAATCCTTTAATGGATTCTTGGGTAATTATCACCCAGCTTGGGGACATGACTGAAAGGCCTTCTTAACTTATCGAGTTATGAATTCTATGACAGGGGCGAGGTAAGCTTAGATAGTTACTTAAACGGTAGTCCTTTCAAGGAACTCACTCTGGCTTTGGAATAGTGAGGGAACCTTCCCAGAAGGAGGTGCCTTCGGGGAAATCTAACCAAGACATTGCGTGGGTCAAGTAAATGGGATAGATCTCCCGAGAATGGACTCAGAATCTGAACTTGTTCAATGTATATATATATATATATATAAATGAACCAAATATGGAAATACAAGTATAAGCATGCATCTACCTTTTTTGATCAAACACACTAGGCAAACACTTCTATACAGAAACCATTCATGAGTGTACAACCATGAACATGCATTTCAGGAACATTCAATTTGAAATATAGGACATAAATACTTATCAGAAAACACCAGGTGTAATGCAACTACTAAGAGGGGTGCTCGTTTCCACCCAACCGTAGGCTCAACGACTCCAAATGGATTTACCACTAGCCACCCCGAGATAGACCACGATGCTTTGAGACTCAGTCTCTTACTTCCCACTAGTTGGAAGTTCATGATGAAGGTTACTCTCCTTCTCCTCTTCTCATGACTCACTGTATTTCTTGGAGTTCCTCTGGTTCTCCTTCCATGATTTCTGTCGTGTGTGTTTGTGTCTGTCTATATGCTCTTCTCTCCCCTCCCTTTCACACTTCTTTCCTCCTACGAGGTTGCGTGTGGCACAAAATTCCCTGTCCGATGGTCAGGTCTGAGAGCTTCTACAGATGGGCGGTTCGCCCCATCCCCTCATTTACTTTTGAGGAGCCTCCCCACCTACCATCCAGATGGGTAATTCATCTTGAGTCCTGAGAGTGAGCTTTGGTTTTCCTGAGCACATACAAATCGGTATGGTTTTGGTTCAGTGGAATTTAACGCAGCCACTCCCAGCCCCTTCCACCACCTCTCATCAGCCATCATGGTCTCTTTTCAGCACATCCCCTTCTCATCAGTCATGCAACATATATTCATACATCATTTACATTCCTTGGACCTTTTATACTAAGGTCCGTTAAATCAAATATTCAGAATCTTTGAGTTTTCCATAGTTCTTCGCTAGTATAGTTATTTTTATAGACTGGGGGAAACATGGTGTTACAATTCCCTCCCCCTTAGAGGAACACCATCCTCGATGTTCTATCTATCAATATGACATGTATGTACAGGGGTAAACAAAATTGGATATGCTTGTTTCATTGCATCTTCCATTTCCCATGTAGCCTCATCTGGGCCAAAATGTTTCCACTGCACCTAGACCTTTACAATGTTTTGGTTCTTGAGTGGGGTTTCCTTTCTGTCCAGTATGCATTGAGGTTCTGGTAGGAATTCTCCCTCCAGTTCCACCTGGATCATAGACTAGTCAATTATATGATTAGAATCATGTACATATTTCTTCAATAATGAAACATGGAAAACATTATGTGCTTTTACTGTGGGAGGAAGTGCTAGCCTATAGGCTACAGGTCCCACTCTATATAGAACTTCAAAGGGTCCACAATACCAAGGTACCAACTTGGCACAGGCTCCCATCCTCAAGGAACTCTTCCTGGGCCTAACTCTGAGATATACATGGTCTCCTGCTTGGAACTCTCTTGGAGTTCTCCTTCTGTCGGCATAGATTTTCTGTCGGTTCTGAGCGACCTTTAGATTTTGTTTTATCTGAGTCACTTGTTGTTCCATTTATTTCAACATGTCGGGTCCAATGGTAACTCTGTTTATGGGATTTCTCCAACTAACTAGAGTGTTGCACGACCTACCATAGAGGACTTCGAAAGGACTCATCTTCAGGGATTCTTGGTAGCCATTGTTGTAAGCGAATTCCACTAGTGGCAGGTAGTCTTCCCACTTTTTGGGTTGATGCATTACATGCATCCTGAGCGTGTCTTCTAATATTTGTTTCACCCTTTTCGTCTATCCATCGTTTTGAGGGTGATAGGATGTGCTAAATAGTAACTTGGTCTCCAAACTAGCCATCAGTGATTTCTAAAAGTTGGAAGTAAATTTCGTGTCTCTGTCAGACACGATCTCTTTCGACATACCATGTAGTCTAAATATATCCTTCATGAATACGTTGGCGATGTCTATTGCCTTACAAGTTGACTTGACGGGGATAAAATGAGTGGACTTGCTCAATTTATCCACCACTACCATGATGGCGTCATTCTGTTTGGTCGAGGTGGGTAATCCGGTGATGAAATCCATGGAGATGGTTTCCCATTTCCTTTCTTGGATTGGTAGAGGTTGTAATAATCCTGCTGGGTGTCGGTGTTCTACTTTTACCTATTGGCATTATACATTTGGATAAGTACTCAGCTATGTCTTTCTTCAATCTAGGCTAATAGAATTGTTTCCTGGTGGTCGTGATCATCTTTTGGTATCCTGGATGGCCAGTATAGGGTCTTTTGTGTAGTTCATCCATTATGAACCTCTTCAAGTCATCACAATATGGGATATATAGTCTATTTCTGTAAGTGAGCAGACCTCCTTCCATCATCTGGTAGCCTCCATACTTTATCCCTGTGGGTTCTTGCTGTAGGTACGAGGTCACAGTCTGGAAGAATGTGTCTGTCTCTTGTGCATTTCTGACTCTTTCCTTGACATCTGTCTCACAGGTGCTTACCGCTGCCAGGTGAATTGTTTTCATGCTTCTGCTAAGGGCATCGACCACCCTATTTTCCTTTCCCTTAATATGTTTGATTTCAAAATCAAACTCACTGAGGAGGGTCATCCACCTAGCTTGTCTGGCATTGAGCTTTGGTTGGTCAAACAGATATCGCAATCCACAGTGGTCTGTCATAAGTACAAATTTTCTTCCCAGGAGGTAATGCCTCCACATTTTTAGAGCATGCAATATGGCGGCCAACTCTAGATCATGGGTCACATAGTTGACTTCGTTCTCATTTAGTTTTCGGGATTCATAGCAGATCACACTTCATCCTTTCATAAGGACTCCTCTGAGCCCTTCCTTACAGGCATCTGTGCATACAAGGAAATCAACTTCGGGATCGACAATCTTCATCACGGATGCATGGGTCAGTAGATATTTCAGGGTTTGAAATCTTTCTTCACATTTTTGTGTCCACGTGAATTTTGTCCCCTTCTTCTGGAGTGTAGTGATTGGACACCCAATCTTGGAGAATTCTTTTATAAATCTCCTATAGTATCCTGCCAAGCTCATAAAGGATCTGATATCCAAAACATCCTTTGGGGTAGGCCATTCCATGATAGACCTGATCTTATCGGGGTCTATTGCTACCCCTTCTTTAGATAGGACATGGTCCAAGTAATGTATTTGCTTCTGGAAAAAGTCACACTTGCTAAATTTTTCATAGAGCTGATGTTCTCTTAGCACTTGAAGCACAAGCCTAAGGTGTTCCTCATGTTCCTCTCTATTCTTGGAGTAAATTAATATGTTGTCAATAAAAACTAGCACAAATTTGTTTAGGAATTTGCTAAGCACATTGTTCATCAAACACATAAAAGTGGCAGGGGTATTGGTCAATCTGAATGGTACTACCACAAACTTGTAGTGACCATATCTCATCCTAAAGGTAGTTTTATGGATGTCTTCGCCCTTGATTCGAACTTGATGGTATCCAGATCTCAAGTCAATCTTCGAGAAGATAGAGGCACCTCCCAATTGATCAAACAAGTCATCGATCCTGGGTAAGGGGTACTTGTTATTTATGGTTACCTTATTGAGTTGTCTATAATCTATGCACAGTCGGAGGGTACCATCTTTCTTTTTCACAAATAGGACTGGTGCTCCCCATGGAGACATGCTGGGCCGGATATAGCCTTTGTCCATCATTTCTTTCAGTTGTAATTTAAGTTCAACTAGCTCAGTTGTGCTCATCCTGTAGGGTGTCCTAGACACTGGCACCGCTCCTGGTGCAAGTTCTATTGAGAAGTCGATGTCCCTTCTCGGAGGTAGACCCAGTACCTCTTATGGAAATACATCTCTGTATTCTCTTAGTGTGGGGTGGTCTTCGAGGCTTGGTTTGTCACCTTCAATTGTTTTCAACACCTGTATTGCATATAGTGGACATCCTTTTCTGCAATACTTTCTCATTTGAAGAGCTAATATATGTCTCACTAAGACAGGTTTTTGGATCCCTTGAAGGGCTATTCTCTTTCCTTCTTCGCTTGCACATTTCAAGGTTTTATGGTAACAGTCCAGTTTGGCTTTGTGAGTGGCTAGCCAGTCCATACCAATCAACAGATCATACGATCCCAGGGGTAATATGTTAAGGGTTGCTTGGGTGGGGAATTCGCCCATAATTAATTGGCAGGCTGGTATGACCTTCGCTACCCTTATTTTGGTGCCAGTGGCTAACTGTACCAACCATGGCTTGGCATTTTTATGTGGCTGTAGTTTACATTTATCAACAGTCTTAGGGGCTATATAACTCAAATTTGAAATAGGGTCAATCAGAATAGACACTAGATGGTTGGTGATCATACCTTCGATTTCCACCATTGAAGCTTGGTGGTTGGCTTGGTTATTATCCAAGGTTGCATAAATTTGCGACACACTCCTGGCCACGTTATTGACGGTGGTAGCTTCTTGAACATTGTAAATTATTTGACTGTTCTGTTGTCGGTGCGGGTAGTCCCTCAGTAGATGTTTTTCTCCACAAACCCAACATTTCAAAGGTTCTCTCTTTGGGTTATCAGTCCTTACTGGGGTAGATCCATAAAGTTTATTTCTGCTCAAGGAGGGAAAGTTCTGCTGGTGCACACTTCGGGTTGGGAAGCTCATCCTTGAGTTCTTTTTATAGTGCTTAAATATTGGGGATTTAAACCCCCTTTTCTGGAATTCTGAACTATTCTTTTGCTTCCAGCCTTTGCGATGTCCTTTCTGATGCCCAAGATGTTCATAACAATATCTTTCCTTTCAGATAGTATCTTCTAGGGTCTTTGGTTCATCAAATTCAATCCTGTTCTGATAGTCCTTAGGTAGTCAAC
>JASDQU010103259.1:238854-253307 GCA_032191745.1 Picea mariana | reverse complement strand
GTCTTCTTGATACCACCAGCCATGAACAGCGAATTCAGAAAACTTGCGAACTTCCTGCCAGGAGAGTTTGGCTGCTTGGGCTTATTGGATTCCTTCCAGGTTTTGGACTTTGACCTAATCTCACCATAATGATATGCAGGGAAGAAAGGCTTCTCCATAGGTCGAAAATTCCCATTTCTGCCTGATGACTTTCCATGTAAATCTCGAGAGCATTCTCCACCAATAGCCCATTTGCATTCTCTATCCTCACGACTCATATGATGAGAATTCCTTTCGGTTTTAGCAGTAGGAATAGAAGAAGCATGTCTGTAGAGGGACTCTGAATCTGAAGATAAATATGGGCATGAGAAGGAGGAAGTATCGCTCTTATAATAATCAGAAGAACACGATGCAGTAGATGACAAATTAGACTGAAACGATACATGAAAATCTCTGAGCTTACTATGTGCAGCCTCGGCTTCAGATTTTTCAGCATTGAAAACACCGATGGTGGCAGATCTCCCACGCATAGATTTCTCATTATTCAGCCATGGATCCTCCTCCGATTGTCTTTCAATTCCGGAATTCTTCATGAATCTATTAATCTTGGCCTCAGCATTTCTCGTTTCTACCCGACTTCTACTCTTCTTGTCCGCCATCATTCCTCCCTCGTCTTTGCTCGACTTACAAATTGCATCGAACCGAGCAGAGGAGAAAGACTGATTTCTTGAGTGATGATGATGATGCCGATGTCGATGCTGCCCATTTTGCAAATTATAATCCCAGTTCTCCATGAATTCCAAGCTCAGTTGAATCTACAAGAAAAAGAAAATCAGTGCCGATTTAACTATGTGCAACGTCTAGCTGGACAGTGCAATGAATGATTTAACTGCAGTTTCTTTGAAGAGTGCCTGTAACCACCGGCCAACGCATGCAATCTGAATTTATAGATATTGTGGAATCGATCAGACATGGAAATAACTCTCCATTACTAGCAACATCACACAGAGAAATCATAGAGGAAACGGCAAACCATGCAACTCTAGATGTTTCTTTTTAGGTTTTCTAACTTGTAATGATTACTAATGATACCACTAGATCGGGGCCACGTGAACAGGGAAACGCGTTTGCCCGTGCTTGTACAACGTTCAGATCGACATCAATCATAGAGGCAGAGAAGAAGTGGTGGAACACATATCACCTCGGTCCTCTGCCATTAGTTTTGGACGATGGCCATTGAACCGCTCTGCAACCCTTTTACAGCAATTTAACAGTGCATTTGATTTGATGGTGTGTATTTGATTTGATAGTAGACCATAAGCACACTGTACAAACGAAACAAGAAATGGGATTGGGGCCAAAAACATCATGGCATATATTTTTATTACTTAGTATTCCCATTTTACCATCATCATGTTTATGCACTCAAGCCATTGAACTGCAACTAATTTTTCACTTTTGGAAAAATACTATCTTCCTTCTCACTTAAAGTATATCTTTGTCAAGTGCAATAATTGAAATTTTTGCCCCATCGCCACAAAATTTGTACACGTGGCTGATATAGTGAAATTTCTCATGACTCGTGTACCCATGTACCTAAGCAAAGGAATTAGGACTCTTCTTTTAGCTTATGAACAAATAATCTTGAAGGATTAGATTGAAGTTGAAGAGACACTCTTGACTATGGGGTTTTGGTTTAGTTGTCATTATCATGAGATGTTTTTGGTTTGAGTTGGCAAAATTGGTGAGGAAAGACATCATGATGTGTACGAATTTCACCTCGTTTAATGGAGAATATAATGAATGGATATGAAATTATATTAAAAAAACATTTCTTTAGAGTGAAATGACAAGTCTTCAATGATTATAATTGTCCCAACCCCCATTATTTAATGATTTAAGGTTTTTTATATTGATGTTATTTTAGTTTTATAATTATAAGTGTTATAGAACAATGATGTTATTTATATTTATAGTTATGACCATCATGGTTTGATTTGTCTATATCATGTCTCCACCTATTAGCATCTATTCTTTTTAAGTGGATTGAAATAATTTTTTTACTCTCTTTGTATTTTAAGAGTTTTTTAATTTATTTTCTTACAATTTTAATTATTTCAGTAAAAAAATTTCACGGAAGAGGGTATGTGGTTTATGGGTAAAGCTTTCCCTTTCATCAAATCTTAGTTTTTGAAGTTTAACACATTTATCATGTTTGTTACCATTACTTTCATGTGGGTGAATCGCTAAATTTACCTTTTTTTAGTTCCACCAATGCTAGAACTAATTAGAAATACTTTGGAGAAATTTTATGCGGTCCAAAAGGATGTCAATCCTTGTGGTCACATTTGTGTAGAAATGAATTAGATTAGGGTCTCCTAAATAAGATGGTCATCGAGTGGAATGATTGTAATTGAGCTTAGGAATTGGGTTACAAGAATACAACATTATAAGGAAAACATTATTGGTGGAGGTTTTAGTAGAACCACTTCTCCCTACTCTATATCCAGGAAAGTTTCTAGCAGATGTGGGTTGGAAAAGGTTTAAGTGGAATTTTTTTGTCGGTGTACTTTAACAATTATAACACACTTGTGCACTTTAATATTAAACGCATTGATGCTCCATGACCCCAAACATAGTAGAGTAACAACATGCCAAAAGGCACATCGGTGCTCCATATTGATCTAAGTCCACCAATACTTCTAGATCAATGCACACTAGAGTTCCAACAACCCAAAAATACATCAATGCTCCAATTTGTTCCATGCGCAACAATGCTCCACATTGATATAGGAGCTTCAGTGCTTTGTGACCCATGTGCACAAAGAGTGTCAATAAACCTAAAAGGCATCAATGCTCCACTTCTATCTAGGCACATTGGTGCTCCCAATTGGTATTGGTGTATTGATACTCCTCATAGATATGGAAGCATTAGTGCATTTATTTGGTATAGAAGCATCAATGCTCCTCTTAGGTATGGATGCACTTGTGCTTCTATTTTGAATTAAAGTGTTGCTACTCCTAACACACCAAAGCACTAAACAATAATTCATATTTATTTTAACGTGTTATTTAATAGGCGAGAAAATCATTAAGATGACTCTTAAAAGACGAAAAATTGTGGGTTTGTTTCATTTCTCCATTTCATGTGAGAGGAGATGAAGAAGAGGTGGCTCTATAAGAGAATGCAATACATAGTCATGAGTGCAAGGAAATTTAGAGTATTGCAGTGAAATAACCATTTTTCCCTCTTCATTATTTTCTTTTTCATTTCTCACTATTGTTCCTAATTTTTTAGTTGGTTTTATTTTTTAAAGAAATGTTCGCTTACAGATTTTTCCTCAATTTTGAAGGTTAATGGTGGATTTGTTTTGGATTTTTACATCAATTGATATGGCTAGCAAATGAGGGGAAATTCCGATGAAGAATGGGGTACATTTTTGTGCAACATGGGTGCATATCCATTGGGGTTTTCACCTCCCTTTATTTGTAGGTTCGTGACATTTCTCTATGTGACAATGTTCTTCCCTATTAATGTTGGAGCATTGGTGCTCCTCATAGGTATGGAAACACTATTTCTCCTAATAAGCCAAATAAATCGACATTATTATTTTTTTAAAAACTTATTAAATGGGTGGGGAAAACTACAATGTGACTCTTAAAGAGAGAAAAAAAAGAGGGTTTGTTTCATTTCAACATTTCACATGAGAGAAGAGGAAGAGGATGTGTTTCTACATGAGTATGGCAGAAAGGTAACCCTTTTTGTCCCTCTTCATTATTTATTTTGTGCACATTATTGATTTTATTTATGTTATTTTTTGTTTCTCAATATCGCTCCTAATCTTTGTTGGTTTCTTCTATTTTTTTGTTGGTTTTAGGGTTTTGCCTCTTTTTTTGAGGGTTATGGTGGATTTATTTTAGGGTTTTATATCATTATATATGTCTAAAAAATGAGGGGAAAATTTAATAAATAAATGACTACATTTTTTCCAATGTAGGTGCATATCCATATAGGTTTTCACCTCCCTCTATTTGTAGTTTCACGAGGTTTTCTTTAGAGGCAGATTGTTTTCCCTACTAATATTGAAGAATCGGTTCTCTTATTAGGTATGGACACATCAATACTTCTCTTATGTATGGAAACACTAGTGCTCTTCTTTGGTATGGAAGCATTGATACTCCTCTTTGTTATGTTGGAAGAAATGGTGCTTATATTACACTGAAGCACCTAATAGTTTGTACTTCTTTTAACTAATAAAAAAGAGGTGGGAAAAACTACAATATGACCTTAAAAAGGAGGAAAAAATGAGTGTTCATTTCACTTCTCCATTTCACATGAGAGAAGAGTAGGACGATTTTATCCAGATTAGATCATCATATAATTTGACTTCTACCTTAGATTTTTTGGGTGGAAAACGATTGGAGGAATCGACTTGCAGGGCATTTTTAGTGGTGAGTCCTGTTGGCTATCGGAAGTCACCCCTGGATTGCTAGCAGGAGCAGAGCCCGACGCCCATCAGATTAATGTCACAGTTTGTTTAAAGGGTGATCAAATGGAGGAAAACTCGAAACAGCATTGTATCAACTCAGAGACCAGACCAGGCATGCATGAACGAGTGAGGTCTTGATAAACTTCAAACAATGAGTCGTAGTAAAAGGGCGAACAGGTGGAAGACTTATGCAAGAGAAGTGCAGCGGTCTACAATAAACATCAGGTTCATCACAGACTAGAGAAGAAAGCATTCAAACACAAAGTCCCTTAATGTTCAAACACAGAAAACCAGAGAGTACAAAAATGCCATGACAAATCCTTTATCATAACATAACTGCAACAATCCACGTGAATCCTTCACTGTGAACACTCCGGCGTGAGATGAAACAAAGATGGAAGAAAGGAGAACTGTTTGTTATAAACCAAGAAGTCTCAAACACAGAGGCATAACCAGGAAACCATAATGTCGCTGAAACTTTATAGTCGGGAGCTTAGCTCTACCATCGATAGATACAAAAATGGAAAAAATGCCTACATATACTCAAAACAACAACAGTAGCGGAACCAAGAAACTGCATTGAAAGCTTTGCATCTGCATGGCTTCTGACACCCTGCAGCCGCAGTCTTTGACGAATCGTGCAACTTGTGGCAGACGCGATAGATCTTCTGACAGTTACATCGGCGAATCGTCGTGCCTTTAATTCATTGTAGGACGTCCCCATTATGGCAGAGGCGATGTCTAACCACCACCAACCGCTTCAATAACTGCTTCTGGGATTGAAAACGGCCCATCCAACGCAACACTTCGGGATATAGACGACTTCTCGCGCTGCCACCTGGAATAACTGAAGAGCTTAAGGGATAGGTATGAAGGCCAGCGTGGAGGATGAGGTGCATGATAGGAATGTTCATGCCGGGTTATAAGGGCGTGAAAGGAGGATGACGGAAGGAAAGAACTCGCCTTCGGGTGAGAGGCTGATGTGGAGAGGAACGAGACACGTGGCAGGCGATGAGTGGATGATGAGAAGAAGGGAAGGCCACGCGGACCAAAGAGGAGAGATAATGGATGACATACGGCAGCAGGGGAGAGGCGAAAGGGAGGATGAAGTGACGGGGANCATAACTGCAACAATCCACGTGAATCCTTCACTGTGAACACTCCGGCATGAGATGAAACAAAGATGGAAGAAAGGAGAACTGTTTGTTATAAACCAAGAAGTCTCAAACACAGAGGCATAACCAGGAAACCAGAATGTCGCTGAAACTTTACAGTCGGGAGCTTAGCTCTACCATCGATCCATACAAAAATGGAAAAAATGCCTACATATACTCAAAACAACAACAACAGCGGAACCAAGAAACTGCATTGAAGGCATTGTGTCTGCATGGCTTCTGACACTCTGCAGCCGCAATCTTTGAATAATCGTGCAACTTGTGGCAGACGCGATAGATCTTCTGACAGTTTCATCGGTGAATCGACGTGCCTTTAATTCACTGCAGGACATCCCCATTATGGCGTAGATGATGTCTAACCACCACCAACCACTTCAATAACTGCTTCTTGGGATTGATAACGGCCCAGCCAACTCAGCACTTCGGGATCTGGATGACTTCTCGTGCTGCCACCTGGAATAACTGAATAGCTTGAGGGACGGTATGGAGGCTAGCATGGAGGATGAGGTGCATGACAGGAATGTTCGTGGCGGGTTATAAGGGTGTGAAAGGAGGATGACGAAAGGAAATAACTCGCCTTCGGGTGAGAGGCTGACGTGGAGAGGAACGAGACACATGGCAGGCGGTGAGTGGATGATGAGAAGAAGGGAAGGCCACGAGGACCAAAAAGGAGAGATAAATGGATGACATATGGCAGCAGGGGAAAGGAGGAAGGGAGGATGAAGTGACGAGGATAGGACCCACACTGGTTAATCACATGGCAGTTGAGAAGAGCGGGGCTACACGAGCGCCGTTCATCTGGGCGTCTCGATCGTGGCCGTCGGGAAGCTGCACATGGGATTCCGGACCCCCCCCCTCCGCTTAAAGGTAGAAAGGCGGGGGGGCGTCCGGAATGGTCTTCATCGTTGTTGATCAGGGCGCGCTCATCTGGACCGTCGGAGAGGTGCGCCCTCGATTCCGGACCCCTCCCCCTTGCTTAAAGGTTGGAAGGCAAGGGGGGTTCAGAATCCAACACGCACCGTTGATCTTGGCGTGCGAATCTGGACCACTCGGACTTGATCGCTGCTTAGCATGGGCGTATAATCGCCCAAAACTTAGGACAAATGGGTTTTTTAACCCTTCTAATGCATTCTACCCCCCTATACAAGAAGAATCGCTAACAAATTCAAAAGTGAGTTTCCTTCTTGTTTCCACTCCTGCATTTTTATCTCCAATAATTTGACTTTTAGAATGATTCTTTTGAACTTTTTTTGATGGAGTTTTTGGCAAGGGAGTTTCTTGATTGTCTTATTCATCAATATATGGTTCATTTTCCCATGTTTCATTATCATATTCTTGCTGATATTCTACATCATCATCTTCTTGTTGATATTTTACATCATCATCTTTTTGTTGATATTTTTTTATCAATGTCTCGGGATATGTTGTTTTTTAGATCATCTATCTTTACATTGGCACTTTCCACTATCTTTAGTAGTCTAAGATTTTTACATCTGTATGATTTTTTATTAGATGAATACCCTAAAAATATTCCTTCATCAGATATTGGATCAAACTTTCCTAAATTATCTTCATCATTCTTAATGTAAAATTTACTTCCAAAAATTCTAAAGTGTTTTACAGATGTTGGCCTGCCAAACTATAGTTCATAAGGGATTTTTTCATGGTTGGGTCTCAACTGAGCTCGATTAAGTATGTGGATTGTTGTTTAGATTGTATCTCTCCAAAATTTATCTTGAAACTTGGATTCATTTCGCATGGTTCTTGTAGCTTCTTGAATTGTTCTGTTTTTACTTTCTACCACACCATTCTGTTCAGGAGTCCTAGGAGATGAAAACTATCTTTTTATACCATGTTTTTCATAGAATTGAATGAAATATTTAGAGGTGAATTCTCCTCCATTGTCTGATCTCAGATATTTAATTTTGATATCTGTTTCATTCTCTACAAGGTCTTTGTATGTTTTAAACTTATCAAAGGCTTCTGATTTTTCTTTTAGAAAGCATACCCAGGTCAATCTTGTGTAATCATCAACAATCAACATAAAATATAGTTCACCATAAGTACTTTTTAGTTATGGTAGGTCCACATAGATTTGTTTGAATAAGTTCTAATGGTTTTGTTGCAGAATGCTCTTTTGGTTTGAACCTAACTCTTGTTTTCTTTCCTATTTGACAATGTCTACAAATAAAATTTGAAGGATTAATAACTTTTGGTAGATCCCTAACTACCTCTTTCTCATTGGATTTGATCAATCTGCCAAATATTATATGTCCCAAACTTCTATGCAATAACCATCTTTCATCTACTTGGCTTAAACAACATTTTTCTCCTTCATCTATATTAAGGATGTATACAATGCGAGATGTTCTTGGTGCACCTTCTACTAGCTTTCCAACATCCTTTTTTTCTAATATCACATTTATGAGAATCAAAAGTAAGTATGTGACCCTTATCACATGTATGAATTACACTTAGGATATTAGGTTTGATATTTTCTAATAGAAGTACATCTTCTGCTTTGGTTTTTTTATTTCCTAAACTGACAGTGCCTTTTCCTAGTATTTTGGATGACATATTATCTCCAAAAGTTACTTTTCATTTTCCTTTCTTGTTTAACTTGATAAATTTTCTTTTATCTCCAGTCAATTGTTCGAAACATCCATTATCTATATACCACTGATATCCTTGATTTCTCGCATACAAGGCTACATTGCACTCTGTTTTCTTTTTCTTCCATACTTTTTTATTATTGGGAATATTTATCCTTTTATCATATTTGGGAAATCTTCATTCACTAGATTTATGGCCATATTTGTTGCATTTGTAACATTCAACATTGCAATCTTGTAAGGGAGAGAAGGAGTTATAGTTTCTTCTTTTTGCATTATCCTTATTATTTCCATATCTTTGAACATTTCTTGGATTGTACTCTCTATAAGCTTTACAGTGTATTGCTTTATGTCCAAAATTTTTGCAGGAATAGAAATAACCAAGGAATATATATTGATTTATGTTAGAGGGATTCCTTCTGATAATTCTATTCTTCTCCTTATATATTTCATTAGTAGAAGGTGCAAATTTATGTTTATTTGGGATAGTTTCAAACAGTATAATTCTTGTTTTGTTTTCTTTTTCATTTATGGGTTTCTTAAGAACACATGCATAACTGATTTTGTCATTTTCTTATTCTATAGAGGGATCATATCCTAGTCCCGTCTTATCATTTGTTGATCTCTAACTGCTAAAAATGTTATTTAATATTTTTTAGTTGTTTTCAAATTTAGACTGAATATCTTATTTTTCTAGTTTTCCTTTTAGTTGAACTATTTCATCCTCCAATATCTTACACATTTTTTGTTTTTCACTGAGTTCTTTATTCAATATTTCTTCTTTTCTTATGGTTTCTTGGGGTTGAGTCTTTAACTTAATAATCAATTTTTCTGACTCACTGATGGTTTTGGAAAATTCTTTCTCTCTTGATTTAGTAGCTTCTTCAATCTCTAGAAGTTATTCCCTTAGTAATCTATTTTGTTTTTTAGTTTTTCTTAGTTCTTCAATTACACGAAGGAATTCTTCTTTGAAGTTCACTTCTTCTTCATTTTACGAATGATTATCATCTTGAGTTTTTATTCCCATAAATAGAATCTTTGGCTCATATTCTTCATTTGCTTCCGATGAGCTACTGCCTTCTTGGGTAAAGAAATTTTTCTTTTTATTGTATAACTTATTTTTATCATTAGTTTTGATTTTCTTCTAATCTTTGAAGGTTATTTCATAATCACTTTCCTCCTTCTTAGGATAGGGGTATTTATTAGCAAAGTGCCCAATTTTTCCACAGTTGAAACATATTAGAGGAATCTTTCCTTTGTATTTCACAGTCCCTTTCTTGAGTTTCTTTATGAAGTTGGAAATTTATTCATTAGATATATATGATAACTCGTCATTGGTGTTTTTCTCCTACCTCATCTTTGTTTTAGATGATTTAGAGGTTGTTTCTCTTTTTGATGGTTTTTCGTTCCATGTTCTCATCTCATATGCTATAAAAATTTCATGAAGTTGATCTACTATGAGTTTGTCAAGTTCTGACCTATCTTCAATTGTAGAAATCTTGGCATCATATCTCATAGGTAACCTTAATATATTTTGTACAATAGGATTATCCGTAAGTTATTCTCCTCCTGCTCTTATTGAATTAACTACCTCATCTACTCTATGAAAGTATTCATCAGTGTTCTCTTCTTCTTTAATTTTCAAATTTTCAAACTAAGTTCTATAGGTTTGTAGTTTTTCTTCTTTGACTTTTCTATCTACTTCATATACAACTTCCAATTTTTCCTATATTTAATTAGCTGACTTACAATGCATAACCTTCACACATATAGAATTTGTCAATCCTCTTAGAATGACATTAACTACTTTTGAGTTGTCATTTCATATTTTCTTTCCTACAATATCTGTGGGTGGATTGGATGGTGTAGTGTAACCATCTACAACAAATTTCTAGACATCAAAACCAAGAGCCAACAAGAAGCTTTTCATTCTTATTTTCTAGAGATCATAGCCACATCCATTGAACAATGGTTCTTTGTTGGAATACATTCCCTCTTGCTGATCCATTTCTTTCATGATCTACCTTCTAGTTATTAGACTGTGTTGAAGGCACTCACTCTGATACCAATTGTTGGAAATACTGAGGGGGAGGGGGTGAATCAGTATTATCCTTTTTCGACAATTAGAAATTACTTTGATATTTTATTAATCACCACAATAGATCAACAATGAAATTATATTTAAAATCAATTATATAAATATAATTAACATGAACTACAAGGTTTTATAAAGAATAGTGAAGGACACCAATCCTTTTTAGAGCACCAAATCTAGGAGACAGAAATCCCCTTCTTCAGGGCACCAACCCTAGGAAGCACCAACTCCCTTGTTTTTATGGCACCAACCCTAGGAAGCACCAACTCCCTTGTCTTTAGGGCACCAACCCTAGGAAGCACCAACTCCCTTATCTAGTAAAGGATATGAATCCTTCCTTGCTCCTCCCTTCCACCCTCATTGCATAAGTATCATCAATTCCTCTTTTTGGACTCTGCTTCTGCTTTGATCTTCTGATATGGACTTCAGAGACACTTCTTCTTCACCATTATTTCCTTCTTATATAGTTTTCCAACTAGTGTGAGCATTGAAGCATTGTGTCCCTTTATATGGACCATTTCACCTCTTCATTTAAATTAACAATAATAACATTTGTTTTTCTCCATTATTATTCATACATTATCATGAATGATTTTCAATTTAGTGAGAGGGATTTTCATAAATCGATCAGTGATATGGATCAATTTTGTGTTAAATCAATCCCATGCCTCTTTATTTCATTCTTAATTTACGTTGATCAGATCTAAGTTTTTTTATTATATTTTTAATGTATTGCAAGTATTGGATTACTTAAGATAAATCAGAACAAAGTCCATATCCTATCTAGTTCATCGTTCCTTCTCGACCAAGATAAATTTCTTATTCTGCGTGTTAAATTTTGCACAGAAGCACTTCAAGACCTCTATTCCATACCACAGGAGGTGGCTAGGTGTTAAGCCAAAACATGTGCTTAATCACTTGTCAAGATCAACGGTCACATTTTAATTTCACGTTGAGATGGACGATTCTCATTCACTTCAGAACTTCTCCCTTTGGCACTTTGGGTAGTTGCTGGTAGGAGAAACTAAATATCTCCGGAGGACATACTCTAGGAGTGACATAGCTTGAAGAATTCATTATTGATGTGGCACTGGTTGAGTGGCTTCCACATGTCACTTATATTCATGACTTACATATGCCTAGAGTGCCAACTCGACCTTGAGACTTGTCACCATCTGATTGTGCCATGTGTCCTTGCTGACGTAGTCTTGCTGATGTGGATCTCCTAAAGTGTCATATTTATTTTCCCTTTGGATCATATATTGGATGGTCTATTTTTCACCTGAATTCTTGATCCAATGACCTTCATTCATTTCAAGACTTCAGGGCTCTCGCCTTTGGGCGAACTTACATGTTTTAGACCCCTTTTCACTGAAGTGGTCAGCACCGAAGTTGACCACCATTGGAACCTCTTATTCTCATTCAATGGTCACCATGCATTTCTCAGATCTGATGGCCCTCATTCACTTCAGGAATTCGAGGCTCTGGCCTTCGGGTGAAATTACATGTTTTAGACCCCTTTTCCCCGAAGTGGTCAGTGCTGGAGTTGAATGTCTCCTTTCCTTTATTGCAATATGACGGTTCACTCCAGATCAATGACTGACGAAAATTTGTGACTTTGAGGCTTTGACCTTCGAGTAAACTTACCTGTTCTTGGATTCTTTTCATAGGAGTGGTCAGCACCAGAGTTGACTATTTCCTTTCCTTTACTATGATCTAACAGTTCCAATATTTTCACTCTAGATGAATGGTTGACAGTATTTCATTCAATTTGAGACTTTGGGATATTTGTGTCTTACACTGTCCTTCCACTAAACTCGATCAAATGGTTGAGAATTCATACGAAGTCCCTCCTTGCTTTAACGACTAACAGGATTTAGTGATTTCATGAGTTCGTTCCTTTTCCTTATCTCCAATGTCTCAAAACTTATGCTATCCTTCCACTTGACTTTGATCAGTAGTTCTAACTGATCTGATGGTTGCGATTATTCTCGAAATTTGAAAGGACAATTAGATTTCCATGATCCTTGACACGAGATTATTCTATGTAGGGTCTGGCTTCTATGTGATCTAATGGTCCAAGATTTTTTCAAGAACTATATCAACAGGAAAGATTCTACCTTGATTATTTTTTGAGTTTTACTGTGGTGATTTCAATCTCGATAACATTTTTGCACTGCACTCTCCCTTATAAGCTTCGATTAATGTCCTTCCTTCTGAGCTTTAGGTTTATACTATATTCTTCTACACCCTATTGACATCAATGAAAATATCATACCACTCTGTCCAACATAAAGAAGAAGAAAATGAAAAACCCTAATTTGTTGTTATTTAGGTCCTTTTTTTTCTTTTGTTGCATTGTTTTGCTTCATCTTCGTAAAAGAAAAATATATTAGAATATGATTTTGTTTTCTTCTCATATTGAAAATCATTGACAAAATAAAAAGAACAAAGAACATCCTTTTGTTTCTTTTTTTTTCTTTTCTCAAAAGGTTGCATTGTGCATTTTGCATTAGAAAGAGGAAAAAATTGCCTTTCAGGGTTTGAAGGATTGTTCATGCATTTTTCTTTTTTGAAACTCTTTTTCATTGAATAATTTGTGTAAAGTTTTCGATGGCAATGTTCTTATAAGTTTCATTTTTTCAAGGTTTTCAAGCAAGTGTCACTTCCGTATCCTTTGAGTAAAAAACATCTGCTAAAATGAATGCTAAATTTAAAATTTACTAGACATTCTTTCTAGGGTTCATAAACAAGTTTAGGGCTAGGGCCTTGGATTAGGATTGGAGAGACAACTCTCCAAGGCTGGTAAATAAAAATAGGAGTCTAATATAGGGAGAGTCAAAATCCAATTTTCATATAAGTATAGATGAGAGCCTCCTTTAACACAGGAGTTAAACACAAGGTCATGTGAGGAAGAGTCGAGGAGATCACCCCTTCCAGGCTTGACAAAGCATTCTAGAGAGATCATATTTTTGGGGTTTCATTAGTGCCTATACCTCCTTGAGATGTGACACTTTTGAAGGTTCAAGATTTTCTACCCTACCCATATGTTCAATCCTGATTGTCGACTGTAACCCCTAGACGCTGACTGCGAGTTGGTATTCTTAGCTTCTTTTCCTAGGTATCTCAGAGGTAACTATAGGGGGTTTTCCATGGTACTAGAGGAAGATATTGTATCATGCTATCAATACCCTTAGAGGGTGTCCCGTGGGGAAAGGGTTACTTGCACATGGTAGGGTTAGAAATTGGAGGTCGGGGTAACTACTTCTCACTCCTTGGTTCATCAGTCTCTAGAATTGATCAACCTATGCCAGTTTTTGGAAGGTCCCTTTCCACTTTTTCATTGCTTTGGACTCAAGACCTTATCCACTTGGTCTGAAGTTTTGCAGATTTTTTTTGTTTGTGATGTTTCTCTTAGGACTTTTTAGTGGAGTGTTGTTGTGTATATTTGGCCTTAGGTTGTGTCTATATCACCACTTTTGGATAGTTTATTCAAGGCAACTGACCAACTGCTTCTCTCGTTGGGAAGGACCTATGGTATTTCTCTTCAAAGTGTGGAGTCACCTCCTAGAAGGCATGGGTTTTTATACCACTTCTTCACCAGAGTCAATGTGTGATATGTTTTTGGAAATGAACAATCCCACAAGGTATGAACATGTGCATAATAACATCATGGCCAAAATTCTTAAGGATACCAACCAAGTGACCCCTGCCCAAGGGGATTCTTGTGCTTTTCCTTTCTTTGGAAATGTTGGTGCTTTCTTGATGGCCACTTTGAACATTCCTGGGTTGAATGTAATACTAGAGGTTTAGTTGTGGACCACTCCAAATGTCCCAAATTCTCTTGACACTTATAAGATAAGCACCTTATGTCATGGGCATTGAATGGATTTTGATCGTTTATCCTCTGCATCCACAATGTATACTTCTCATCCTTATCCCTCTTCTGGTAAAATTATATCTATTAGTAACTGGAAATATGAAGGAATAGGAATAGGAAGAGTAAGAAGAAAAAGTCACCAACCTAAGCTAGTCATATTGGAGGCATGCAACTAGCCTTTGCTAGTTATGTTGGGAGTGAAATGCCAATCACTGCAAGTCA
>JASDQU010103259.1:213574-230198 GCA_032191745.1 Picea mariana | reverse complement strand
AAAACTCATACTGTTATCCATCAGACAAACTTGGGTCGATTACCCAAACCTGGGTTCTCCAACTTCTCATGGCCATAACTTTCTAACCATGAGGAGTTATGTGACATTCCACATACCAATGAAAATGGAATGAAAAGCACTATCCATATAGGATAGTTTCACTGACAAATTCACTAGCATTAATCTCATTATTCCATAAATAATCATGGGTTCTCTAACCATACTTCTAGGATAACTCAATCCACAAAGCATCTTCACGTGAGGGATTTCACCACAAGGGGACTAATTTGGAGTTCATTCATTTCTACTTACTATCAACCATGAAAAGACAATAATGAGTCATCTTTACATCAAACAATCTTGGTTCCATTACCCAACCTTTGTGCTATGGGGATTTCTTCAAGGGTTGACATCAATGACAACCAATCTTAATCAACATACACATAAGGTGTATTAGCTAATTTTTATCAACAGATAGAGAGAAGAAGAATATCTTAATCTCAAAGTTCAGAGATCATTGCAAATCCAAACACGAGGACATATTATGAGAGGGAAAGCAACAGGCTTATAGGGATCCAATGAATTCTTGTAGTATCATTCTGTAAATTCCATATTTCTCTTCTTCCATTGTATTCTCTCCCTGAGATCCACCTCTTCCATTCTAAAATGTACTTTGAAATACTTCTCAATAAAATCTCTTAGCAGCAATCTTGGAACCATATGTGTTGTAAATATGTGTTGTTTCATGTTTGAATAAGATTGATTTCATTTTATGACCAATATTTTTCATTTCTCTTTTGGAACATTCATTTATATGAAAAGTTTCTAGTATTTTGAATGTTTCTAATAATGAGTTGTGTGAATCACTTAGCTTAAACAAACTTAGAATACATCATTGTTTACATTGTTGAAGTTTTTATTGCTCAACATGTTTTCTTCAAAAAGAAGCTTTAAAATATGTATTTGTAATGAATACCTTGTATGCATATATATCTTTTGCATATTCATTCACCCTTTTACCCTAATTTTCTGACAAACAAAAGATAAATCTCCCATATATGTTGAATGTTTATCTAATCATCCTATCTGAAATGTTATATGAGCTATGAATAATTACTGAGTATGTTAACACCCTTGATTGAGAAAGGTATATTAAAAACCAAATTTCATTTTTAGCTCCAAGGATCCTTGGAATTGTTCTACTAAAAACTAGAAACATCTCAAGGACTAACAAGTTACTAATCTACTAGCATGTTTCCCATCTGTGTCAGCCATCCCTGTGTAAGTTGTACTCAGTGATTTTATTTCTTCACATCATATCTCAGTGTATGTTTCCTCTCGATTGATTGGGGATACATTAAGTCCCTCCTTCAATGGATCTCTTCCTATAAACTTCATAACATCATCCAGGAGAGGGATATAGAAACCAACTAGTACATTAGAGCTTGCAGTCCTCATTGGTAGGATTTATCCCGATCGATAGTCATTTTACATCATTGACTCATGATCGATTGATTATATGAGTGTTCAACATCAGATCTTATATTCACACTCGTTATATTGTAATAGATACCTTGGGTCCATTTTCATCATTGGTGGTTCCCCTCGCATATGTTAATGGTATACCTCAATGACCTGTATTCAAATGATTTCTACCATGCTTGAAAATAGCTCATTTATTCTCATGTTGTAGAATCGTACCATCAAGGTTTGGGACAAAGATTTTGGTTTTTGGGCCACATCACTCATTCATGCTACCCCTCCCACTTTGAAATG
The DNA here is from genome assembly GCA_032191745.1 of Picea mariana. Lineage (NCBI taxonomy): Eukaryota > Viridiplantae > Streptophyta > Pinopsida > Pinales > Pinaceae > Picea > Picea mariana. The sequence continues at coordinate 228,422 of JASDQU010103259.1, read as the reverse complement.
GAGTATAATCCTATTGTATGAGTACTTTGAAAACTATAGGGTCACTCTCATTGGTGATCTATGTCTTTATGATATATACTCTGACATAGATAGACATTGTATTTTCTTGGGGATATCGTCTATTTTTTGACATGGATACACTATGTAATTTTTCTTGGTCATGGTCTTGTATTTCACTTCATGGATCTATAGTGTATTTTGTTGGAATTCATGCTTTGTCTCTCTTTCGAGCAAGGGTATGCCCACCTCAAGGATGATCTATATATACTTGATGCTTGATTGCAGGTACTCCTTGACTTCTTCATATATTTTCTCCCTCCTTATGTTCCCTCACTTTGGTGAACATTTTCATAATGTGTTTTGGCCATACTTTCATCATCTGATCTCACACATTAGGGTGAATCTGTTACAACCTTATTGTCCACCCTAGGGACTCGTGGAGTACCCATTGATGCATCATGTTGAGACACTCTTTTTCCATGTATTTTCCCTAGTTTTGAGGATGATTGTGCCTTAACTATTTGATAGAATGTGATTGGTCGCTACCCTTTTGACTTACAACTCAGGACCAGTCATTGGTTCCACTACTGGTATCTCGTGACTACCTCCATAACCTTCTAGATTTTGTGATTTTTTAGGAGATCTACACTGTGTGAGTTCCTTATATCATGATATGAGCTTGGGAACTCTCAATCCAGAAAAATTCACTAAGTTTTAGAGATCTAGAAGCCTCTCCTAACCTCCAACACCAATCTATATAAGGAAGACATTCCACGGACAAGAGGAGGAAGAATCATTTTACAGGTACATGTTGTGAGAATTTCAGAGGAGCTCTTCCATAATAAATCAATATTCATCTCAGGTTATCCTTTCTTACATGAAGGTTAAGGAGGAAAAAGAGCAATTATTCTTGGAGGAATTCATCATGAATCAAGGTAATACATTGATTTTGGGGGAAAATCCCCTAGAGTGGTGGACTTATTGTAGTGTACCAATGATCGTACAAGAAACAAATTCCATAAAGAGTACTAAGAAAAGATATAATAACTGAATTCCAAAGAAATAACTAAATATTGAGATAAAGATAAAGATTAACTCACTAGGATCCCAATGGTTGATGTCACTCCTGATTGTCAGAGTCTCTTCTCTCTTTTCCAATGGTTCCTATGCAACCTGGAAGAATATCAAACAACCATACCTATACAGAGAGGTAGTTATACTAATAAATACCTATTATTCCTATGAAAAATTACAGAAATATCAAAGCAATTAGTATTCTATGAATCATATATAAAAGAATTGAATATTTAAACAACATAAAAACAATACACTTTGAAGGAACAAGTTTCTATATTATTAATGAACAACAACTGTAACACCCATGTTTCCCCCAGCTTGTAATTAATCATCAATTATGATTACCATGTTATGGCATGTGTATAATGTAAATGTATTTTTGTTTATATTTCCAATGACTAACTGTGGGGGTGAAGCCTTGAAGTACTGGCCATATATCACTAGAGGAAAAGAGTAAGGAAACTATGGAGAGGTTTAATTATGTCAAAAGGACCCAAATTTATCCTTGCTGAAATAATAGGCCTCATCCTGATACCAAGGAGAAATCATTTAATAAGAAAAGTATTGGTGGTTGAACAATCAACTACCCTAATGAATAGAAGCATGGAGGGTCTGGCTAGGGAGACAGAAATCTCTCAGCCCAAAGTACCAAAAACGGTAGTTTTTTCTGCAGGCCCAGACTGACCTGAGTTTCCTTTTGAGAAAAGGAACAAGATAGGTCCAGAACCTTCCTAAGGAGGAGAAAGGTGTGAAAAAATACACACAAAGGTAGACAATATGGAGACACGCTGAAGGGAATGCATGACCCAAATATGTAGAAGAAAAGAGGAAGAGCACATGAGGATCTCCAGTTGAGAAGAAGAATTGGAAGCTTGATAAGTTGTTTTGGTTACTGGAGAGAATAATAGAAAGGATGTCTGAGAATTTGCAGAAAAAATGGCCTGAGAAGAAGATCATGAGCTTGATGTTGAGGGATAATCTTATAAACCTCGCAGAGGCTATGACAAAGAGAGAGAGTCTCTAAGGAATTGCAAGAGTTGTTGTGATAGGGAGAGAGTCTCTAAGAAACTAAAAAATTTCCCTTGTGATATCATGGCTTGGCAGGGGGGTCGTAAGACTGCTAAGAATGAATTCCTCTGAGCCTATGGTTGGGTGGAAAGAGAACACCCATATTCAGTTGGTCGGTGATCGAATGTAATAGATAAGTATTTCATTTTCCCTATGCACTTGGATTGAAATGCATGATTTGAATTTCTATAACTGTGATTAATTGTGCTTCACATGAAATTAATGATTATAATGCCTAAATTCTTTTCTATAAGTTGTTGCATTTGTATGGGTGTAAGATGACAAGTTTGGCCTCCGAGCTGGTTCAAAAATACCCCTCCCTATTTTAGAACTTAAGTTCTATGAATTGGAGGGTGTTCCCTTCAAACCAATTTCCCAGGTGACCAAGGGTTCATGCCCACAGCCTTAATCCAAATCTTGGCTAAGAGTTAAAGGGGGTAACCTATGAAGCTTGAAAATGTTCCATAGGACCAAGTCCATGGAACCATTCACTACACTAAAAATGGAGCTAAGTATTTCAGAACTTCGAGAGTCTAGAATCTGGGGCGAATGAACATTGCACATCCAAATGTGTCAAAGGTGACCTGTAGGATCGGTAACTGGACAAATGACCAGCTGTTGGCAGTATGTTACCCATAATCATGGGATTTTTCACCTTGATAAAACCCAATAATATTCTCGGTCGTGAAGTAACATGATTCGTAGATCTGAGGGTATTCAAAATCTCCCCTGATAGTTTGATCTACATCATGGTAATTCTGGCATTGACTGTTTCAGGAGGAAAAAGCCATTATAAAACCAAAACCTCTAAATGTCGTATTTACAAAGTATTGTGGGTCGTTGATCTTCAAATCCTTCAGGATCCCTCTTAGTCATCTAATCGAAGGGATGCTCATATAATGTCGAGAGAACGTGGGGGTCCACGTGTCGAGAAACGGTGATGACATGTGTGGTGGCTATGGAAGATCGAAGAGATGTCGATGACTTGAGGCATGTTCCACATATATTTCCAATGTGTTTTGGGTTGACAAGTTTCTCTCTAGGAGTGGCCTAATACTGAGACCAAGGGGCCCTTAAGCTATAGTTGTGAGCCATTGATCTGGGGACTCGATTGAGAACCCTTGTCAACCATATGATCCACCAGTGGAACGATTCGCTTGTAGCACTTCGGTGAAGTCCTACTTCGAGAGAAAAAGAGTATTATGTGGGTAGAACCCCTAAATGTCGAACATGTAAAGTAACACAAGTTTTTTATATGAGGGAAATCAATATATTCCCTGACCGTTGGATCTACGTTTTGGTCAGTCATGCATTAACCACTCTATGTGAAAATGAGTGTTAAGCGGAAGGAACCCCCAAACGCTGAACTCATGAAGTGACACAAACCATATATCTGGGGATGCTTCAGGATTTCCCATGACAATAATATCTATACCATGGTTAGCTCGACGCTAACCACTACGGGAGCAAAGAGGAATTTACATGACGGATCCCCCGAACACCGAAGTTGCGAAGTTATGTAAGTCGTAGATCTTTGGATATACATGGACACACCTCGACCATGGGATCTAAAGGACATTGGAAGGATGTCAATCCAGAGTGACATGGCACCCTGATGTCACTAGGGTGATGTGGAACCATGTTCAACATGCCACATGTCACCTTGATTCGTGCTTTTCATAGACCCTATGTGCCCATTAGAAAATGAGACATGTCACCCATTGATGGGGCCACATGTCATCTTCGCCTTGCCATGTTTCATCCCCCCTAGAACATACTCTCTTGGCCTAATGGTGGGTGGAGTACTCATGACCCACATGTCCTTGCCTATGTATTTAATGTGCCATCTCTTGTAAGGGTGGACCCTTAGGGAGTCCGGGAATTATGAACTTCAAGTGTTTGGGGTGTAGTATTTTAGATAAGTTGAAAGGGTCGAAGACCAAATCCACGTGGAAATAATTCAGGACCCTTTGAGAGTTCAGGATTTTGGGACCTCAGAGGATACATGTGTAGAAAGAAAAAGGCACATTTAGCACAGTAGTACCGAACGTTGAATTCTCGTAACCCTGTATGTTAAACGAGAACAAAGTTCCATCGGCAGATTTAACGGTGGATGGATTTCCACCATATATGTAGGAACGTTAGGAAGCTCTGGGACTTCAAGGAACCTTGGGTTAGTATGAATGAGATGGACCCACATGGGTTCCACATGGCCTTTGACTAATGAGGCTCACAAAACTTTGGAAGGGCATAACTTCCAATCCATAGCTCGTATTTTAGCATGGTGATAGTGGTTGGAAAGCTCTTGACAAGAAGAAGGTGATGGAGACCTCACGAAGAGGATTTGAGATGATGGAGGAAAGAAAACTTTTGATGCCCCATCCCTAAAAAGGTATTTAATGGGTTGGGTGTGTTACAACAACTAGGTAGTTACATATTTTACTTGTACGATGTGGTTCTACCCTATTGAAAGATATCTCAGATTCCTCTGCCTATCTCATGCTATAATGGTTGGTTTTGACTCTAAATTCACCATGGAACCAAAGAGAATATATGGGATACTCTTGTTCAAATATGTTGGTGATCAGAAGGAGGCTGGAAACAACGGTTTCCAAGTCAAAAAACTAATACCAACAAGGATATGTATGGGCTTAATAATTCATTGGGGATAGCCAGATAAGCGTTTTCTATTATGTGAAAAGTATCAATTACTTGTAATTACCTTTCTCCTTGGAAAAATTCTCATTTTATGTGGTCTCTGGTTGGTTAGATATGGTTGAGTATGGGTAAAAGGAGTTAGGAAACTGACCAAACCCGTAACTCAACATTTAATTAAGCATAAATATATTTTTTAAATCATTTTCTTACATGTACATGACTGTCCCTTGAGTGGCATACACATACGCGAGTTCCATAACTATGAGGGAGCATACATATTTCAAAAATATGTTTTTTAGAAGGTCTAAAGGAGGTATGGGGAATAGTAGTCTGTAAATAGGATAGGGATTAGGCCAACAAGATTTTCAATTCTTCAATGGTGGAAATTGATGCTATCACATATTCCCCCTAATGTGTGAGGTCAAAAGAAAAACTAATGGCCAAAATACATTATAAGTCTTGAAATATAAGTGTGTCAGAGTGAAGGTCACCAGAATCCAATCTAATTATATAAAACAAACACAGAAACAAGTTAGAATAATCATTCCCCGAGGTGGTCATACCCATGCTTAGGTGTGATTATAAGAATTGACACCAGTCAAGTACAATAAGGATCTGTGTAAAATATATATATAGAAAGTAGTGATCATGACCATGAAATAGATACATGGTGGATCCATGTCAATCAAATATCATAGCCATGAAAGATATACAAAGTGGATATATGTGTCAGAATTAGTGAAGGATATATGGAGGAAATAACTAGATAATTGATCCTTCACAAGTACCGATGTGAGGAGTGGTACTATCCAATTGTAACTCGGTCAACAACACAAAGAGGGTGATGCTAATACATTCCTGAGGTATTCAAATCAATCGTTCTGGTATGAGTCTACACTATGTGAATAGAGGAGTTGAGTCGAACATAATGAGACACCATTATATTACCGATCATCACTGTATACCGTTAACAAACACGAGACAACCCACCAATAATGATAATGGGAATCAAGGTACCTAATACATTCTAACAAGTGTGAATAGAGGTTTTGATGTCAACCACCTAGTATAGTCTATCGATTAGGGGACATTGACATATTCCCACTATCAATAGCAAGGGAACCTGGCATTGATAAATGCAAGCCCCAAGGTACTAATAAAGACTCTATATCCCTATCGCATAGCAATATTTTTTGAATTCAATAGGAAGATATCCACTGGAAGGAGGGAATTAAGGAATCCTGCATCATCCAACATGAGGAGTAGTAGAAGGAAAAATATTTAGAAGGAATCAGAAAAAATATTTAAAGGAACACCACAAAGTACATCTCCCACGTGCATCAGATGTAAATAGAACACTAAGAAGACCCTTTGAATAACAACCAATAATGAAGATTGTCGACAAAGGCAAGAAAACCAACAATGGGGACAAATGGAATCCAAGGTACCGCATGAATCCCAATGTGAAAATAATGTTATTTTTGTCGAACACAAGGGAAACCACTCATTCAATGAAGAATTTTATAATGTCATCTTTTGATCACAATGTCACCTATCAATGATGTAAATAGGCCCAAGGTGCAACTCTAGGTCAAAATCTTAGAGAAATTTGTTGTAGCCAATAAGAGCTTAACCTAATGGAAGGAGTTCAATGGGTACCCTCCATACCAATATGAGTATAGGAAAAATATACTTTTGATTCTAAGATTTACTTAACAGAGGGGATGACCGACTTGCAAAGTTAGAGATTATGTGGAATGGATGAAATGAGTTAAAACTTTCTTTGAACAAGAACACGAAAAAATATGTGAATTAGACTTTGTTGACGATTAATAATCGCAACGAGGTTTTATTCCTGCAAAATATTGCTAAAGCCTATTATTATAAGCTACAATAAGAATAATACTAGTAGGTGGGACCCCCTTGTAGATTGGGAGATAATATCGGGCTCTCATTTGATGTTTGTGCCACTGTTTGACACTTCTTACATGGTTGATGAGATCTTGTTTTATTGGAAATGGATAGGGCCTATTATGTGTTGGTTCTAATGGCAACACTTGGAGGATGGACAAGGCATATTATATGGTTTTTTTTTCTCTACTGCTCTAGGTTCAAATTTTATTTCACAACGACCTATGTTATCCATTGTTGTCATTGTTATCTATTCTTGGATCCATTACTGGGACACTTTCACAAGAGACATGTTAGTAACAAAACATAAGGAGAAGTTGGGAAAGGGAAAAATCAATATAAACAAATGCAAAAGGAAGGAATTAAACTACACTAATATACTACTCTACATGCATTGAAATTGAAATGATCATTGATAAATCCTAGCTAACAAGTTAATAGCTATGTGCTTTGATTGAGTTATATGGAACATGGTTGCTTTATGTTATAGAATAAGTTGGAAATGGATTAACATGATATGGGTCGCGTTATTGGCAATTAGTGGGTGATGGTTTAGATACATGGTTTAATTGAATGAGTTAATGGAATCTTGTTGGCATGTACTAAGGGATTAATTGACTGGGATGGAGCCAACGTGCATTAACTGCACATCACCCTTATTCTTTCCACTGGCTAGCACCCTAGTCAGCTATTGTTCAAATGTGTTGTTGTGGTTAGGCTCTGAGTTCCAAGCAGAAGGAGAACATCTCGAACAACTCACGCTTTAAGGTGCTTTTGAATATAGGTATGACTTTTTTTTCCATCCATGAGTTTTCTCTGGTTATGAAATAGATATTGGCTCGAATGTATGGGTTTGTGCTTTCCTTAAGTATGGAAACTATGTAAAATTGTGATTTTTTTTGGAATGAATCGTTGGTGGATTTCTCTGCAATAATGTCTGAAGTTACTGTGTATTGGGTCGTTCTGAGCATTAGTAGCCATAAAGGCTCTCTATCATCCTTTCCAATTTAGTGGAGTGTTTTGTTTGGTCTAGACTGGATGTCTTCCTTCACGCATTGTATCACCATACCTAGTCTTGGATTTTATGGGGTTTAATGGGTTTGAAATGCCCAGTGTCACTACACATTATTCACTTGGATATTGGGTTATTCATGCTACCAAATGTCACACAATGGGTTGTATTTCTTCTTCTCGGCTTCATTTCACCTTAGCGTTGTTAGTTGGTTGGTTGGGAGATCCACAAGGGTTATACCCTACGTGTGCTAAGTATCGTTACAAGGCCAAGTGGAGGATTTATCCTCTGTTCATAGCCTCTCTTGTCATGGGAATTTTCACCCTGTCCATGAAGTCAATTGTGGTATACCCTGTGTGTGCACCGTTGGACTCGGAGGTTTTCACAAATGAGAGGAGTCGACTCTAGCCTCCCTATGTTGGCCCATAGAGAAAACCCTTGGTTTCTCAACTCGAGTGTTGATAGAGGGAATCGTTATGGCTTGTCGGGTAAACTGTTGGTTGTTATGGATTGGTGGTGTATTGTTGACAGAGTTGATTACTGGCTCACCCTATTGATTATGTAACAGTGGGATTGGTTTTGGTATCTAGTCACTGCATTTGATATTATAATTGAATGGATAAGCTCAGCATGGTTAACTAGATGATTTGTTAATTCAAATACACATTCGTCATCCTTGTGATTATTGAATTGATAACCCAACATTATTTTTAACTAATTAAGTCATAGCATTTCTTGGTGCGTGATGCATGGGTATGTGTGGCGCTCCTACAGTATGTTAAGTCGAGTTGTTGATTATTATGACTATGTGTTTTAATTACCATGGGAATATTGCAGTCATGGTGATTATGGTATGGCAATCCACTGTGTATGCTATGGATATTTTTGGTTGCACCCTCAGAGATAGTCACAGAGTTTTTAAAAAACATGGCCTTTTGCATTTTGATCATTTATGTTATGAGATCGGTTATACTGTTGCTGCCTCGTTGTATTGGATGGATAGCCCATCATTTTGAATTTTTAGAGTCAAAGAAAATTGGACCTGTACAGTCACAAAAATACACTTGTAGTTTGTCAAATGGTTTTGTGTATTCCAGAACATAGCATGAGTTGAAGTGGTGATTGTTGTTTGTTTGTTTAAATGGCAAGTTAGGATCTTTGCAATTTAAATATGGATTATTGTGTTGACTATCCACTATGTATGTTAAATGAATATCATGCTTTTAATCGTGGTAGGCACGGGTGTTGTGATAGTATAACCTCATTGCAATTTAATTATTAAATGAATTAAAAGACAGAATCGAGTGCAACCTTTAAGTTGTATTTGATGATTGAAATAATTCATGAGCAGTGGTTGATTTTGATGTTGAACATAGTGGAGATAAGTGATTGTTTATGCATTTGGGAATTGTTTGGAAATATTAAATGGATAAATGAGAGGAACAGAACTCCCCTACAGAATGTTGTGGAATGCATACTTTCTTATTTGATGACACTATGTTAAATATTTGATTACAAACAAGGAGCAAGTTAATGCACAGGATTGCTTGAACTATACATAGTAATTGTTTGGGGTCTCAATGGTCATTTGGTTGGTGTGTTTCCTTTTATAGACTGGTTGTTAGCACAGGGGCAAACCCAAGGTTCACTCTAAGAGTGCACCAACAAGCCCTAGCTATTGGCCCTTTCGGCAACACCTTCGAAGCAGATGTAGTCTCACCCGAAGCAGCTAAGAGGGGGTTTGCAGGACAGAGATGTCTACAACCAAGGGAATATCAAGTGGAACTAATACAACATTAAAGAAACATTCATATATCTCTTATCAGCTAGATCTACTCTGCGCAGCAATAAATCTGATCTAACAGGATAATGCAAATAACAGTATAACAATGACAGAGATCTAGGCATCAATCACACATACAACACAAAATATACGTGGTTCACCCTCTATCTAGGGCTACATCCACATAATTGTGCTTATGATATATTAAGCTAAAGCTTACAGTTCTAATCTGCGCTCTTAGTCAGTAGATCTTCTCTCTGTCTCCCACCTTCCTGCGCACCCAGCTACAGGACTTGATCTTCGCACCGAGTTGAAGATATTACAATACCAGAAGGCTCCCACTCCCAACACTCCTCTTTCTCACAATACAATAATCTCTCAATCAACAACAATCAATATCAATACCCCACACTAGTACCAACCTGACCTAGGTCCTCTCAACCTCTATTTATACATTATAGTCCCTCACGACAGTCTTAGGTCAAAACCTAGGTGTCAAAAACCCTAACTACCCAAAATGCTAGGTGTCTAAAACCCTAGGTCAACTTGACCCACCTTTTCAGGGCTTCACCAGCCTATCTTTCCTCCCTTCTCGTGCAGTGCTCAAAAGAATCCAATGGTGGCTTTCTCTGCTTGTTGAGTTGTCCTCGATCCATCTTCCTTATTGATCTGTCATCGTCTATCTCCTCATCCAACAGCTTGCTTCTCCGTACTTTGCTCCATCTTTTTTTCTCTTTTTCTTACTTCGACCCAGTGACATTCACCGTGTCTCCCGCACAGTTTGTGTTTGACCTTTTCTTCCTTGATATTTACTTCCTTCCATAACCAAGGGCCAACAGGCCCCCAACACTCACCTATGATTCATCCCGAGGCACTTCGGATATAATCCTTCTGTTTTACTTCGAATTTGAACTCCACAATGCAGCCTTTGATTTATGTTGTATGCCTCCTTCCCATCCTTGTGTAGACTATCTTTTCTATGTCTGGCACCCAGTTTCAACTGCACCTGGTACCTAGACCCTTTTCTCCTTTCTTTTACTGAGAGTTGTGAGGCAGCTGGTTGTCATAATACAACTTCAGCCAAATCCCATTCACAAATCCTTCTTTCCATTCTCCCTTCAATGTATTCAGTTGCGCAACTCCTCCTTCCGTAATGTAGGCGATCTCATATGGTCCAAGCCAATGTGTTCTGAACTTCCCTGGATGTCTTATAAATTTACTGTCATACACCAGTACTAAATCACCTTGCTTAAATGCCTTCTTCTTAATGTGTCTGTCATGATAGGCCTTCTCTCTTTCCTTCTGTACCTGTTGATGGAATCCTGTGATAAATCTATCTTCTTCTAGTTCAACCAGCTGGGCAAGCCTCTCACGAACAATGCCAATATCATCCATGCCTGTAAATGCAGCAATTCTTAAGCTTGGTACCAAGTACTCCATCGAGACAACAGCTTCGAGACCATAAACCAACTTGAAAGGGGTCTGCATTGTTAATTTCTTGCAAGTGGTTCTATAAGCCTAGAGTACGGCCATTACTCTTAAATCCTAGTCATCCCTGTTAACTTTGCAAATCTTTTTCAATGTTGTCTCCAAGATCTTGATGAATGCTTCGACCATTCCGTTTTCTTGTGGATGGTAAGGTGTACTCTTCTGATGTGAGCTACAAATTCTTCAATCAAGGCTTCAATTGTCTTATTGATGAAGTGTGTACCTTGATCATTAATAAGGGCCTTAGGGCATCCAAACCCAGTTATTATGTCATCAAATATAAAATGCACAAATGTAGTTGCAATACATTCCTTGACTTCTCTTGCTTCATCCCATCTAGTCAGGTATTTTGTCACAGTGATAATGCACCTTTCTCCTGTGCACTTCCTTGGTGGGTTTATAGGTCCCACGAAGTTAATGGCCCACTTTTCAAATGCTTGTAGGGTCATCTATGGTGCTAATGGAATTTCATCTCTTTGGGATGGTTTTCCAATTGTCTGGCATACATCACATGCTCTGGCATACTCTTTAGCATCTCTATGTAACGTAGGCCACCAAAGGCCAACTTGCAGAACCTTCTACACAGTTTCTTTCCCTGTGTATTGTCCTCCTATGATGCCTTCATGAGCTTCTGCGAGGATCAACAGGTGCTCTGCCTCCATCACACATCTTCTTAGTATTTCATCAGGTCCCATCTTATATAGTTGACCAGCTATCAGTGAAAATTCTACAACGCGCACCACTAGTTGTTTCTTCTGGGAAATTGTATACTCACTTGGAGCCATTCCTGTTGACAAGAATTGGACTATGTCTATGAAGTGGTCATCCATCTTCCTAATGGTGAGTATTTGTGCATCTGGTAGTGTATCCTCCAGACTGGTGGGTTCTTCACCATGTTCCAACCTCAACAGGTGGTCGGGTCCCTTGTTCATTCTTCCTGGCTTAACTATGATCTCAAAATCATATTCTTGAAATAGGAGAAGCCATCTTCATATTCCCCCCCACCCAACACTAGCTTGTTGACTAGGTACTTCAACATAGAGTGATCAGTAAACATTTTAAAGTGTCCTCCTAGTAAGTAATGGCAGAATTTTTGCAGCGCGTACACCATGGCTAATCCTTCTCTCTCTGTAGTAGTGTAATTGATTTCAGTTGTAGATAGCTTTCTTCTAGCAAATGCTAATGGATGGTCGATCTCCCCTTCTCTAGGCTGTGCCAATACTGCTCCTAATGCAATAGAAGACGCTTTGACATGTACATGAAATTCTTTGCTCTAGTCTGGAAATACCAGAATGCCCGCAGTCACCATCTTTTGTTTCAATGTGTCGAAGCTCTACCGGCATTCGTCTGTCCAACCAAACTGACATTATTTTTTTAATAACTTATCCATTGGCACAGTAATCTAAGCATATCCTTTAATAAATATCCTGTAATAGCTAGTATGTCCTAGCATAGTGCGCAGTTGTTTGACTGAAGTAGGAGGCGGTAAGTCAACTATAATTGCAATTTTTGATGGAGCAACCAGCAATCCTTGCTTGCATACAATATGTTCTAATAATACTCAAAATGGTGAGAAGAAGATGCACTTATTCAAATTTAAAGCAATTTGACACTGCCTTCATTTTTCCAACATTAGTCTTAGACATTCAATATGATTTTTCAGCAAACTAAAAACATTCCAGTCATCAAAATAGGCTTCTAAACAATTATGCAAAAATTCTTTGAACGCTTCGACCACCACCCTAGAGAAGATGGTTGGGGAATTCTTCAGTCCAAATGGAATCACTGTGTATTGGTAGGATCCCCATTCTGTGGAAAATGTGGTCTTGTGGCGGTCCTCCTTGGCAATCTGAATCTGATGGTATCCTGAAAATCTGTTTGTAAAAGAATATACTTCCTGGCCTCCCACATTATCCAACCCTTCGTCTATGAATGGTGTAGGGAAAGGATCAAGCAAACAAGAATCATTTAGCTTCCTGAGATCTATGCAGATCCTAATCTTGTCTGTCTTCTTGTCTTGCACCACCATAGGGTTGATCCACTCTGGCTCTTCGATAGGTTCAATAATCTCTGCTTCTAACATTCTATTGAGCTCAATCTTCACTTTTTCCTTATATTTTGGGATCAATCCGTAGGGTCTTTGCTTGACTAGCTTCGCATCTGGTTTCAAAGGTATTCTCATCTCTCCCATAGTTCCTTTGATACCCTTCATACCAGTGAAATTGGTCAGAAACAAGTCCTGATACTCATACAGTAATTCTGTAATTTTTTCAATGGTAGTAGCATCCCAGTATTCTCTGACATTGGCAAGATTTGGTGTCTCCTTTGTCCCAATATTAACTTGCTTTATCTTGATCTGTTGTCCAATGAATGGAAACTCAACTCCTGTTCCTTCCACATCCTTGTGGCCTTCTATCTCAGCGATGTTTACCTTCTTCAGATCGTCATCTACGTTGGCATTAATGTTGTAACATCCTTGTAGTTTCTGGAATGGTGCAGACCATTTGTCCTCTTCTTACTCCAAAGGGAGGATAGATGCCTCCTTAAATACTTTCTTCCTCACAACTTGTAGTGCTTGATCCACTGAAGGAAATTCACTTTCAAACAAAAAGGTGGTTACAAAATTCTGAAGCATACCTTCCCAATCTGCAGTGATGAGGCGTAGCTTCGCTTGAAGGTACCAGTTAATAGGGGCCATATCTAGCATGTTAATGAAGCTGTGTACCCATTGTTCTCAAGAAATGTCACTCCATGCTTCTTCGCAGCTTTTCACATGGTCCTTTGGGTAGCTTCGACATGTGTACTCACTTCACAGCTTCCTACTTGTGCTGAGAACCGCGCTCTCATCAAGGTTTGGCATTGTTTCCAATCTGTAATATTGATTTTGTGCATCCCCCACCATCTTTCTGGTGTAGCTTTCAGGGCCTTGTCCATAGCCAACAACCTCTGTTGTGTTGGTACACTTGTTTCAAAATCTGAGAGGAAGGCTTCTAGAGGGTTCAACCCATCAAAGGTAGGTAAGTTACTTATTGTTGTACCAATCCAGATAAATTCTTTGGTCAGTCGAGCACATCTCCTTGTGCATACTTCATACATCTTGTTATGCCAGTTCTCTAGCACTTCTTTTGAATCTGATGAACATGCATCCTCACTTTGCCAACATAGATTTCCATCGGTAGTAGGGTTGATATAATCATGTTTTCTGGCTATTAATTTATATATGTTTTCTAGCTCATATGTGTGGTCTTCTTCTCTGATGGGCTTTGTATATCATGGACCCTCATCTGGATCTAAGGGTGAAATGACCCTAAGGCCAGCTCTTTCAAATGTCATGCATCTTTTCTTTAAATCAACAACAGTAGAATTGTCGAAGGCCCAATCAATTCCTAGCAATGCAAGGTAAGGGCAGCTATCATCAACAATTTCGATTACCTCAAAATCTGCAAATGTCCTAACTGCATCGATGTCCATAGGGACATGCTCCAATCATCTAAATGGGCTGACAGCTTGTTGATTATCCATTCTAAGACTGATAGGGGAATAGATCAACTTTGGTTTTCCCATTAGTACCCAAGTTTTCTTTGTCATGACATTGACCTCCGACCCTAAGTCGAGGACCACATAGTTTATATCATACTCTCCTATTTGAGCATTCAAATGTAATTCTTTGTTTGTTCTTATCTTCTTACCAATCTGGTGTACTTCCCTGTTCAGTAAGGGGTCTACCTTTCCTATCTCATATTGCATTATTAGGTTTTGTAATTATTGCATAGCATTTTCATCTCGAATTATGTTAAGGTCCTAACCCGCACATAGGTAGATCAATGTATTCGGATGTAATAAAGGTCAAT
>JASDQU010103259.1:197504-210852 GCA_032191745.1 Picea mariana | reverse complement strand
CTTCCATTCTAAAATGTACTCTGAAATACTTCTCAATAAAATCTCTTAGCAGCAATCTTGGAACCATATGTGTTGTAAATATGTGTTGTTTCATGTTTGAATAAGATTGATTTCATTTTATGACCAATATTTTTCATTTCTCTTTTGGAACATTCATTTATATGAAAAGTTTCTAAAATTATGAATGTTTCTAATAATGAGTTGTGTGAATCACTTAGCTTAAACAAACTTAGAATACATCATTGTTTACATTGTTGAAGTTTTTACTGCTCAACATGTTTTCTTCATAAAGAAGCTTTAAAATATGTATTTGTAATGAATACCTTGTATGCATATATATCTTTCGCATATTCATTCACCCTTTTACCCTAATTTTCTGACAAACAAAAGAGAAATATCCCATATATGTTGAATGTTTATCTAATCATCCTATCTGAAAAGGATCCTTGGAATTGTTCTACTAAAAACTAGAAACATCTCAAGGACTAACAAGTTACTAATCTACTGGCATGTTTCCCATTTGTGTCATCCATCCCTGTGTAAGTTGTACTCGGTGATTCTATTTCTTCACATCATATCTCGGTGTATGTTTCCTCTCGATTGATTGGGGACACATTAAGTCCCTCCTTCGATGGATCTCTTCCTATCAACTCATAACATCATCCAGGAGAGGGATATAGAAACCAACTAGTACATTGGAGCTTGCAATCCTCAGTGGTAGGCTTTATCCTGATGGATAGTCATTTTACATCATTGACTCATGATCGATTGATTATATGAGTGTTCAACATCAGATCCTATATTCACACTCGTTATATTGTAATAGATACCTTAGGGTCCATTTTCATCATTGGTGGGTCCCCTTGCATCTCTTAATGGTATACCTCAATGACTTGTATTCAAATGATTTCTACCATGCTTGACATTAGCTCATTTATTCTCATGTTGTAGAATCATACCATCAAGGTTTGGGACAAAGATTTTGGTTTTTGGGCCACATCACTCATTCATGCTACCCCTCCCACTTTGAAATGGAGTATATCCCTATTGTATGAGTACTTTGAAAACTACAGGGTCACTCTCATTGGTGATCTATGTCTTTCTGATATATACTATGACATAGATAGACATTGTATTTTCTTGGGGATATGGTCTATTTTTGACATGGATACACTATGTAATTTTTCTTGGTCATGGTCTTGTATTTCACTACATGGATCCATAGTGTATTTTGTTGGAAGTCATGCTTTGTCTCTCTTTTGAGAAAGGGTATGCCCACCTCAAGGATGATCTATGTATACTTGATGTTTGATTGCAGGTACTCCTTGACTTCTTCATATATTTTCTCCCTCCTTATGTTCCCTCACTTTGGTGAACATTTTCATAATGTGTTTTGGCCATACTTTCCTCATCTAATCTCACACATTAGGGTGAATCTATTACAACCTTATTTTCCACCCTAGGGACTCGTGGAGTACCCATTGATGCATCATGTTGAGACACTCTTTTTCCATGTATTTTCCCTAGTTTTGAGGACAATTGTGCCTTAAATATTTGATAGAGTGTGATTGGTCACTACCCATCTAAATTACAGCTCAGGATTAGTCATTGGTTGCACTACTAGTAGTCCGTGACTGCCTCTATAACCTTCTAGATTTTGTGATTTTTTAGGAGATCTACACTGTGTGAGTTCCTTATCTCATGATATGAGCTTGGGAACTCTCAATCCAGAAAAATTCACTAAGTTTTAGAGATCTAGAAGCCTCTCCTAACCTCCAACACCAATCTATATAAGGAAGACATTCCACAAGCAAGAGGAGGAAGAATCATTTTAAAGGTACATGTTGCGAGAATTTCATAGGAGCTCTTTCATAATAAATCAATATTCATCTCAGGTTATCCTTTCTTACATGAGGGTTAAGGAGGAAAAAGAGCAAGGATTCTTGGAGGAATTCATCATGAATCAAGGTAATACATTGATTTTGGGGGGAAATCCCCTAGAGTGGTGGACTTATTGCAGTGTACCAATGATCATACAAAAAACAAATTCCATAAAGAGTACTAAGAAAAGATATAATAACTGAATTCCAAAGAAATAACTAAATATTGAGAGAAAGATAAAGATTAACTCACTAGGAGTCCAACGGTTGATGTCGCTCCCAATTGTCGGAGTCTCTTCTCTCTTTTGCAATGGTTCCTATGCAACCTAGAAGAATATCAAACAACCATACCTATACAGAGAGGTAGTTATACTAATAAATACTTATTATTCCTATGAAAAATTACAGAAATATCAAAGCAATTAGTATTCTATGAATCATATATAAAAGAATTGAATATTTAAACAACATAAAAACAATACACTTTGAAGGAACAAGTTTCTATATTATTGATGAACAACAACTGTAACACCCATGTTTCCCCCAACTTGTAATTAATCATCAATTATGATTACCATGTTATTTCATGTGTATAATGTAAATGTATTTTTGTTTATATTTCCAATGACTAACTATGGGGATGAAGCCTTGAATTATTGGCCATATATCACTAGAGGAAAAGAGTAAGGAAACTATGGAGAGGGTTAATTATGTCAAAAGGACCCAAATTCATCCTTGCTGAAATAATAGGCCTCATCCTGATACCAAGGAGAAATCATTTAATAAGAAAAGTATTGGTGGTTGAACAATCAACTACCCCAATGAATGGAAGTATGGAGGGTCTGGCTAGGGAGACAGAAAACTCTCAGCCCAAAGTAACAAAGAGGGTAGTTTTTTCTGCAGGCCTAGACTAACATGAGTTTCCTTTTGAGAAAAGGAACAGGACAGGTCCAGAACCTTCCTAAGGAGGAGAAATGTGTGAAAAAATACACACAAAGGTAGACAATATCGAGACATGCCGAAGGGAATGCGTGGCCCGAATATGTAGAAGAAAAGAGGAAGAGCACGTGAGGATCTCCAGTTGAGAAGAAGAATTGGAAGCTTGATAAGTTGTTTTGGTTACTGGAGAGAATAATAGAAAGGATGTCTGAGAATTTGCATAAAAAATGGCCTGAGAAGAAGATCATGAGCTTGATGTTGAGGGAGAATCTTATAAACCTCATAGAGGCTATGACAAAGAGAGAGAGTCTCTGAGGAATTGCAAGAGTTGTTGTGATAGGGAGAGAGTCTCTCAGAAACTAAAAAATTTCCCTTGTGATATCATGGCTTGGCAGGGGGGTCATAAGAGTGCTAAGAATGAATTCCTCTGAGCCTATGGTTGGGTGGAAAGAGAACACCCACAGTCAGTTGGTCGGCGATCAACTGTAATAGATAAGTATTTCATTTTCCCTATGCACTTGGATTGAAATTCATGATTTGAATTTCTGTAATTGTGATTAATTGTGCTTCACGTGAAATTAATGATTATAATGCCTAAATTCTCTTCTATAAGTTGTTGCATTTGTATGGGTGTAAGATGACAAGTTTGTCCTCCGAGCTGGTTCAAAAATACCCCTCCCTATTTTAGAACTTAAGTTCTATGAATTGGAGGGTGTTCCCTTCAAACCAATTTCCCAGGTGACCACGGGCTCATGCCCACAGCCTTAATCCAAATCTTGGCTAAGAGTTAAAGGGGGTAACCTTTGAAGCTTGAAAACATTCCATAGGACCAAGTCCATGGAACCATTCACTACACTAAAAATGAAGCTAAGTATTTCAGAACTCCGGGAGTCTGGAATCCGGGGTGAATGAACGTTGCACATCCAAATGTGTCGAAGGTGACCTGTAGGATCGGTAACTGGACAAATGACCAGTTGTTGGTAGTATGTTACCCGTAATCATGGGATTTTTCACCTTGATAAAACCCAATAATCTTATTGCTCATGAAGTAACCTGAGTCATAGATCTAAGGGTATTCAAAATCTCCCCTGATAATTGGATCTACATCATGGTAATTCTGGCATTGACTGTTTCGGGAGGAAAAAGATGTTATAAAACCAAAACCTCTAAATGTCATATTTACGAAGTATTGTGGGTCATCGATCTTCAGATCCTTTGGGATCCCTCTTAGTCATCTAATCGAGGGGATTCTCATATCACGTTGAGAGAACGCGGGGGTCCACGTGTCGAGTAACGGTGATGACATGTGTGGTGGCTATGGAAGATCAAAGAGATGTCGATGACCTGAGGCATGTTCCACATATATTTCCAATGTGTTTTGGGTTGACAAGTGTCCCTCTAGTAGTGGCCTAATACTGAGACCAAGGGACCCCTAAGCTATAGTTGTGAGCCATTGATTTGGGGACACCATTGAGAACCCCTGTCAACCATATGATTCACCAGTGGAAGGATTCGCTTGTAGCACTTCGGTGAAGTCCTAATCTGAGAGAAAAAGAGTATTATGTGGGTAGTACCCCTAAATGTCGAACACATAAAGTAACGTAAGTTTTTTATATGAGGGAAATCAATATATTCCCTGATCGTTGGATCTACATTTTGGTCAGTCCTGCATTGACCACTCTAGGTGAAAATGAGTGTTAAGCGAAAGGAACCCCCAAATGATGAACTCATTAAGTGACATAGACCATATATCTGGGGATGCTTCGGGATTTCCCATGACAATAAGATCTATACCATGGTTAGCCCGACGTTGACCGCTATGGGAGCAAAGAGGAATTTACACGATGGATCCCCCAAACGTCGAAGTTACGAATTTATTTAAGTCATAGATCTTTGGATATACATGGACACACCTCGACCATGGGATCTAAAGGACATTGGAAGGATGTCAATACGGAGTGACATGGAACCCTGATGTCACCAGGGTGACGTGGACCCATGTTCAACATGCCACATGTCACCTTGATTCGTGCTTTTCATAGACCCTATGTGCCCATTAGAAAATGAGACATGTCACCCATCGATGGAGCCACATGTCATCTTCGCCTTGCCATGTTTCATCCCCCCTAGAACATACTCGCTTGGCCTAATAGTGGGTGGAGTACTCATGACCCACATGTCCTTGCCTATGTATTTAATTTGCCATCGCTTGTAAGGGTGGACCCTTAGGGAGTTCAGGAATTCTGAACTTTAGGTGTTTGGGGTGTAGTATTTTAGATAAGATGAAAGGGTCGAAGACTGAAGCCACGTGGAAATAATTCGGGACCCTTCGAGAGTTCAGGATTTTGGGACCTATTGGCATCAATAATATAATCTCTATTTTTACAAGCTGCCTACACAGGGTTTTCAAATTCTCGTTATTCGTCACAACCTTTCTCATTAAACAACACTTTTTACTCGTCACTTTCTACGTACCTACTTTTCGATTTTTGTTTTCATGACTGTAAGCATGAAAACTCACAGCTGGAATTCATGTTTGATTTCATTAAAGGGTTAATGTTCATATGGTCTATTGTCGAATTGTCGTATTTCACTATGAACATGGTTGTTATCATGGTTATAACCCCTTGGTCTTGAACACACCTTGGTTACATGAGTATTAAACCGCCACCCATTTAGCATTCAACTAATGTTAATAGGGTTTTGATTTATAAAATTTTTGATTCAATTATTTATTTGACATATTAATTTTGTGATCAAATCGTGGATATGCATACTGTTGTTTTCAACTGTTATGATCTTTGTGCATGCCATTATGTCGAGGTGTCATTCCAAGTACAACATGGTATTATGTTTTTGCATGGCCTCGATCTACATGACTTATCTCACTCGCATGGTAATTAATGCTCCTGCCTACAATTTCAAGCTGTCTTTGCATTGCATTGAGGAAAATCAGGGCAATGGCTCTATGTTTATTCTGTCAAACCCTACCTCCGAATCCTGTGTCGATTCCTTGGTGTTAGCCATGGCTCCTGTGGTGAGGATTGATCCCAACGAAGTCCAAACATTGTTATCATTTGACAATTCCAGAGATGACTTAGAAAGGAATGGTTGGCGTGTGTTTGTTGAAAAGTTCGACAGTTTTAATTTAACAGTTGCTCAAGAATTTGCGTTGACATTCGATGTTTGCAGAGAAAAAATAGGATATGTCCAGCTTGAGTTAAATGAATATTTTATTAGCCAAGCCACCGATCTACCAGTTGTTGGACAAAAATGGTTCAAAAATTCAAAGGTTGAAGAGGTTCCCTGGTCATTGTTGTTCACCTCAAGGAGGATTACCAGCTATGACTGAGGTATGCCTGTCTCAGCCTTAAAACCTAGATGGCATGATCTATTAGCTATTGTGAAATAGTTCATTACTTGTGAAGGGATATATGGGTTGGTTTTCTTGTATCACTTGCGATTGCTCATGAGTTTTATCGATTCCCCCCTGAACATGCCCTATTTTCTCCTTCGAAGTCTATACAAAATGGCAAAGCATTTTAAAAGGAAGAAGTATGATTCTAGCCTATTCCACCATTGTTTGATCAAGATTATTATTATACATCAGCTGAAATTAAACGATGATTGTTGGGATGCTTTTCTGTTACGAAATGGTTTTAGTAGCAGTGAGTTAGGATAGGTTGACAAGCCTGTCGTCATAGAAACCCTCGTGAATCCTACCATCTCTCCTCCTTCGATCTTTCCCTATGATCTTATTTTGGAACCCTTGACCTATATTGACACTACCCAACCTGACACCCTACCAGATTTGTATCCTAAGGGTGGTGTTAAGGCTGTTAAAAAATCCACAAGAAAAAAATGTAAAGGCAATGTTGATATCAATTATAAGAGTAAAAGGGTCGCTCGTTGGGTTTCACGATGTGCCCGAAATAAACCCAATCCCTGTGCAAACCAAAACGCGATTTTGTTAAGCGAGGATTCCGATTCGAAAATTGAAAGATTCCTGACCGAAGAATATCCATATTCGTATGGACTTTGCTCTGATAAACCCTATGATTATGTTACAAACCTTCCACCGTGTCTAAAAGAAAATCTTGATTTCCCTAGAATCAAACTCAATAATGAACCTACAAGTAAAATGGAAAATTCCCTACCCGTTAACACTATTACTAATAATACACAGTCTATTCAGCCACAACATAACGAATGTCGATCATGGATCGATAGGTATTACAAAGACGTGCCTTTACTTTAGTCTCGGCTTAAATCCTTGGAAGACCAGGTGAATTTGCTAACGAAGGAGAATGGCAGACTTCAATCCGCAGCTCAAACCAAAGATAAACGACAAAAAACCACAAGGTCTTTTGTTTTTAAGAACATAGAAGCAGCGACTGCAATAGTAAATTCAAAGATTGCTTGATTAAGTCGAATCCCTTAATTTGAGGTATGATTTTTTTAAAATAAGTTTAGGATGATTTTGTCTTTTTCAAATTAGAATACATGATTTGTTTGCACAGATTACCTTTAGTTTGTTATGATTGATTCAATAGAATATGATTCTAGTTATAATTATAACTAGCTACAGAATCGTGAGATTCTGTAGCTAGTTAGAAAAATTCGACTTACTTGTTTTAATAACTGAAAATGCATCTGAAATCTTTTATTCTTATGTGTTTTCAGGAACCTACGATTTCTAAAGGAGATTTGAAGCACTATCGGCATCTCTCAGCATGCTATCTTTATGTTGTTTTAGAATAGGCTGTTAGTTTTTTATATCAAGCAGAATCTGGGAGGTTGCATCCCCCACATTTTTGGAACAAATTAGATGTTATCAACAGGAAACGTTTTGATCATGTAACCTATATAAATATGTTGTTTTGTAAACTAAAAATCATTGCTACCTGGGAGAAAAAAACTATGGATTTATGATTGACAGACTTGAATAGAAGTTGATATTTGCACATCTTTAGATTCTATATATCATGTTTTTAGTCAAGTTATGGTCGTTTCGATTTGTAATTAAATTGTGACTACTTTAGATATCATGGTTTATTGCAAATTGGTGTGATGAAATTTATATGATATCCATGTTTTTTGTCCCTTATATAAGATACAGTAATTACTCTGTTCAAATTTGAGATTAGAAGATTTATCTTCTTTATTCTTTGAACATTTATACACAAATTTTCACAGCAAGATTTATCTCAACGTGGCCATTTGTGAAATTATAAAATTGTTGTTACTACATCTCTTATATGTTTTGTCATTAGCATTCAAGCATTACTGCTTCACGTTTATGAGAAGCACTTGTAAGCTCTGTTGCGGTTTACCTCATCAAACAAAGAAATTGGATACTGTACACAGGACGAATAGGAGATGTGATTACAGGTTAGTTTGCTCATTTTATTTTATTAGTTTAATTAATATAGGAATTTCCTGTAATCTAAACACATTTTACTGTTTGTTATCTTTTTTTTCCAATTAGACAATTTCTATTTCATTTCTTGTTTATAAATGTTATAAAAAAAATAAATCAAAAAGTCTGAATGATAGTTTTGTTGTCGTTAAATAAATCAATTCATATTCGATTTTTCGCAGATTTAGATTAAAATTTGCATTCTGTAAATGTTATACATATATTAGAGATATAATCATTTCAATATATTGTACATATAATAAGTAGAACTATTGTATAAATATTAGTTAGCAAACTATAAGTATATTTTAGATTTGTATATAGCTTTCAACAAGTGCTTTTTTCATTAAAGTTATTTTCTTTAGTTTTGTTTTTCACTTTCTTAGGACTTAGATTGGCCAACAGAGCCGCTAAACCCGTTGGAGTGGATTAATCCAAATGGCTTGGGTTAGGTAGACAACCCCAGACCGGATTCACTCCTCCAGTTGATGAGCAGTCAATTTCGCCCGTCGACAGGACCTTGGAGGATACATGGGTAGAAATAAAAAGGCGCATTCATCAGAGTAGTACCGAACGTTGAATTATTGTAACCCTATATGTTAAATGAGAACAAAGTTCCATCTATAGATTTAATGGTGGATGGATTTCCACCATATATGTAGGAATGTTAGGAAGCTCTGGGACTTCGAGGAACCTTGGGTTAGTATGAATGAGATGGACCCATATGGGTTCCACGTGGCCTTTGATTAATGAGGCTCACAAAACTTTGGAAGGGCATAACTTCCAATCCATAGCTCATATTTTTGCATGGTGATAGTGGTTGGAAATCTCTTGACAAGAATAAGGTGATGGAGACCTCAAGAAGAGGATTTGAGATGATGGAGGAAAGAAAAATTTTGATGCCCCATCCCTAAAAAGGTATTTAATGGGTTGGGTGTGTTACAACAACTAGGTAGTTACATATTTTACCTGTACAATGCGGTTCTACCCTATTGAAATATATCTCGGATTCCTCCACCTGTCTCCTGCTATAATGGTTGGCTTTGACTCTAAACTCACCATGGAACCAAAGAGAATATGTGGGATACTCTTGGTCAAATATGTTGGTGATCAGAAGGAGGTTGGAAACAAGGTTTTCCAAGTCAAAAAACTAGCAGCAACAAGGATATGTATGGGCTTAATAATTCATTGGGGATAGCCAGATAAGCGTTTTCTATTATGTGAAAAGTATCATTAGTTGTAATTACCTTTCTCCCTGGAAAAATTCTCATTTTATGTGGTCTCTAGTTGGTTTGATATGGTTGAGTATGGGTAAAAGGAGTTAGGAAACTAACCAAACCCATAACTCAACATTTAATTAAGCATAAATATATTTTTAAAATCATTTTCTTACATGTACACGATTGTCCCTTGAGTGGAATGCACATACGCAAGTTCCATAACTATGAGGGAGCATACATATTTCAAAAATATGTTTTTAAGAAGGTCTAAAGGAGGTATGGGTAATAGTAGTCTGTAAATAGGATAGGGATTAGGCCAACAAGATTTTCAATTCTTCAATGGTGGAAATTGATGCTATCACATATTCCCCCTAATGTGTGAGGTCAAAAGAAAAACTAATGGCCAAAATACATTATAATCTTGAAATATAAGTGTATCAGAGTGAAGGTCACCAGAATCCAATCTAAGTATATAAAACAAACACAGAAACAAGTTAGAATAATCATTCCCCTAGGTGGTCATACCCATGCTTAGGTGTAATTATAAGAATTGACACCAATCAAGTACACCAAGGATATGTGTAAAATGTATATATAGAAAGTAGTGATCATGACCATGAAATAGATACATGGTGGATCCATGTCAATCAAAGATCATAGCCATGAAAGATATACAAAGTGGGTATATGTGTCAAAATTAGTGAAGGAAATATTAAGGAAAGAACTAGATAATTGATCCTTCACAAGTATCGATGTGAGGAGTGGTACTATCCAATTGTAACTCGGTCAACAACATAAAGAGGGTGATGCTAATACACTCCTGAGGTATTCAAATCAATCGTTTTGGTATGAGTCTACACTATGTGAATAGAGGAGTTGAGTCGAACACAATGAGACACCATTATATTACCGATCATCGTTGTATACCGTTAACAAACACGAGACAACCCACCAATAATGATAATGGGAATCAAGGTACCTAATACATTCTAACAAGTGTGAATAGAGGTTTTGATGTCAACCACCTAGTATAATATATCGATTAGGGAACATTGATGTATTCCCACTATCAATAGCAAGGGAACTTGTCATTGATGAATGCAAGCCCCAAGGTACTAATAAAGACTCTATATCCCTATCCCATAGCAATATTTGTTGAATTCAATAGGAAGATATCCACTGGAAGGAGGGAATTAAGGAATCTCGCATCATCCAACACGAGGAGTAGTAGAAGGAAAAATATTTAGAAGGACTCAGAAAAAATATTTCAAGGAACACCACAAAGTACATCTCCCACATGCATCAGATGTAAATAGCACAAGAAGAAGACCCTTTGAATAACAACCAATAATGAAGATTGTCGACAAAGGAAAGAAAACCAACAATGGGGACAAATGGAATCCAAGGTACCGCGTGAATCCCAATTTGAAAATAATGTTATTTTTGTCGAACACAAGGGAAACCACTCATTCAACGAAGAATTTTATAATGTCATTTTCTGATCACAATGTCACCTATCAATGATGTAAATAGGCCCAAGGTGCAACTCTAGGTCAAAATCTCAGAGAAATTTGTTGTAGCCAATAAGAGCTTAACTTGATGGAAGGAGTTCAATGGGGACCCCCCATACCAGCATGAGTATAGGAAAAATATACTTTTGATTCTAAGATTTACTTAATAGAGGGGATGACCGACTTACAAAGTTAGAGATTCTGAGGAATGGACGAAATGCATTAAAACTTTCTCTGAACAAGAACACGAAAAAATATGTGACTTAGACTTTGTTGACGATTAATAATTGCAACGAGGTTTTATTCCTGCAAAATATTGCTAAAGCCTATTATTATACGCTACAATAAGAATAATACTAGTAGGTGGGACCCCCTTGTAGATTGGGAGATAATATCGGGCTCTCATTTGATGTTTGTGCCACTGTTTGACACTTCTTACATGATTGATGAGATCTTTTTTTATTGGAAATGGATAGGGCCTATTATGTGTTGGTTCTAATGGTGACAATTGGAGGATGGACAAGGCATATTATATGGTTTTTTTTCTCTACTGCTCTAGGTTCAAATTTATGTCACAATGACCTATGTTATCCATTGTTGTCATTGTTATATGTTCTTGTATCCATTACTGGGACACCTGCACAAGAGACATGTTAGCAACAAAACATAAGGAGAAGTTGGGAAAGGGAAAAATCAATATAAACAAATGCAAAAGGAAGGAATTAAACTATGCTAATATACTACTCTACATGCATTGAAATTGAAATGATCATTGATAAATCCTAGGTAACAAGTTAATAGCTATGTGATTTGATAGAGTTATATGGAATATGGTTGATTTATGTTATGGCATAAGTTGGAAATGGATTAACGTGATATGGGTCGCGTTATTGGCAATTAGTGGGTGATGGTTTCGATACATGGTTTAAATGAATGAGTTAATGGAATCTTGTTGGCGTGTACTAAGGAATTAATTGACTGGGATGGAGGCGACATGCATTTACTGTATGTCACCCTTACTCTTTCCACTGGCCGCCACCCTAGTCGTCTATTGTTCAACTGTGTTGTTGTGGTTAGGCTCTGAGTTCCAAGAAGAAGGAGAACCTCTCGGACAACTCACGCTTTAAGGTGCTTTTGAATACAGGTATGACTTTTTTTTTCCATCCATGAGTTTTCTCTAGTTATGAAATAGATATTGGCTCGGATGTATGGGTTTGTGCTTTCCTTAAGTATGGAAACTATGTAAAATTGTGATTTTTTTGGAATGAATCGTTGGTGGATTTCTCTGCAATAATGTCTGAAGTTACAGTGTATTGGGTCGTTTTGAGCATTACTAGCCATAAAGGCTCTCTGTCATCCTTTCCAGTTTAGTGGAGTGTTTCGTTTGGTCTAGACTGGATGTCTTCCTTCACGCATTGTATCACCATACCTAGTCTTGGATTTTATGGGGATTAATGGGTTTGAAACGCCCAGTGTCACTACACATTATTCACTTGGATATTGGGTTATTCATGCTACCAAAGGTCGCACAATGGGTTATATTGCTTCTTCTCGGCTTCATTTCACCTTAGCATTGTTAGTTGGTTGGTTGGGAGATCCACAAGGGTTATACCCTACGTGTGCTAAGTATCGTTACAAGGCCAAGTGGAGGATTGATCCTCTGTTCATAGCCTCTCTTGTCATGGGAATTTTCACCCTGTCCGTGAAGTCAATTATGGTATACCCTATGTGTGCACCTTTGGACTCGGAGGTTTTCACAAATGAGAGGAGTCGACTCCAGCCTCTCTGTGTTGGCCCATAGAGAAAACCCTTGGTTTCTCAACCCGAGTGTTGATAGAGGGGATTGTTATGGCTTGTCAGGTAAACTATTGGTTGTTATGGATTGGTGGTGTATTGTCAACAGAGTTGATTACTGGCTCGCCCTGTTGATTATGTAACAGTGGGATTGGTTTTGGTATCTAGTCACTGCATTTGATATTATAATTGAATGGATAAGCTTATCATGGTTAACTAGATGATTTGTTAATTCAAATACACATTTGTTGTCCTTGTGATTATTGAATTGATAACCCAACATTATTTTTAATTGATTAAGTCATAGCATTTCTTGGTGCGTGATGCGTGGGTATGTGTTAAGCCCTAATGTTGGCTCATTACCCCTTAATTGGGGCATATTAGATTAGTAATGCTATTTTATTTATGTTGGCTTTAGGCCATTAGTTGTAATTTAGATTAGTAATGTTATTTTAATTATGTCGGCTTTAGGCCATTATTTGTAATTATACCTCCTAGTCTTCTATATATACCAAGGAGACATTTTCATTTTGAATCATCTTGTACTTGAACATTTTAAGTGGGGTAAAAGGAGGTTGCCCCCTC
>JASDQU010103259.1:182006-193852 GCA_032191745.1 Picea mariana | reverse complement strand
AAGAGGGAAGTTTTGGGAAAAAGAGCCCCACACTCATTCACCCCCCCTCTAAGTGTGGTAGGTGTGTCCAACAATACTATTCTATATGGATAGTACATTTCATTCCATTTCTGGTTGTATGTGGAACTTCACATAACTCCTAACGGTTTGAGAGTTATGGTCTTACGAAGTTGGAGGACCCTCATATGTCATCTAGAAGCCCCAAAAGGTCAAAGTAGTTAAAGTGGTTTAAGATATTTTAAAAGGTAAATAATAAAGTGAAGTGATGAGTGTACTATAATTCAAAGTGAATACAAAATAAATTAATTCAACAATAAATTTAATGGAGAAATTAGAAGTAGGTTAACCCTAAAATAAGGAAAGTGGGCAAAGTGACCTAGAAGATGTTTTTAAGGAAGCTACTTGGAGAGTATAAATAAGAGGAAAGGCTCTCTCATTTAAGACACACTTGAGAATATTGAATACCTATAGGTTTCTGAGGTAACCAAAGGATATCTAAGCTGAATTTCTGAGGAAAGTTAAGAAAAGAAGGCCAAAATTCAAGGAAGGATAATTTCTTTTGATGATGCTTTCTAAGGTATGTTGTTTTTCAGGTCATCTCACCATTTTCACAATGATGCTTTCTAAGGTATAGTTGATGATTTTGATACATATTGATAAGTCATAGTTGATGAGTACTTGACACATGATTGGTACATACTTGGTACATGGTTGGTTGCACTTGTTTATGGTATATGTTGATTACAGATTTTTGGTATAGGTTGGTGCATGGTTGATGCACTTGTTTATGGTGCAAGTTGGTGCATGGTTGATGCACTTGTTTATGGAACAGGTTGATTATAGATTTTTGGTACAGGTTGGTGCATGGTTGATGCACTTGTTTATGTTACAGGTTGGTGCATGGTTGATGCACTTGTTTATGGTACATGTTTACAATGGTATATCTCACAGTGATAGTGTGACAGTGGTTCCATCATTCTACTTCTACTTCGGGTGGTTGGATGGGGCAAGGAGAGGTGGTTGTAGCCACCTTCTAGTTGTAGCTGGAGAACATAGGGGGTTGTAGCCTCCTTCTAGTTGTACCCAAAGAATTGGGGAGTTGGAGCTTCCCTTAGGTTGTAGCCTGAGAAACTAGGGTGTTGGAGCCTCCTTCCAGTTACAATTGGAAAACAAACGAAGTTGGTGCTTCCAATGAATATAATTCTTCAAGACATATAAGATAAATCATTTCGTGGTTTTCTCCCTCTTTGGGTTTCCATGTAAAACATTGGTGTACTGTGTATGTGTATGATTGCTCATTTGTTCATTGCTTATTTACTCTGCAGTTATTGGATGATAATGATACATTGATATAACACTTGGATTATATGGTTAAAAAGGATAATAATTTATGTATAATTGATTCACCCCCCCTCTCAATAATCCAACAATTGGTATCAGAGCAGGTTCCTTCAAGAAACAATTTAACCACTAGAAGAAGATCAGGGATTATTCTGAGAATGGAGTACCAATGTTTAATGGTCAAAATGGTTTTAAGTATGAGATGTGGAGAATAAGGACGGAATTATTTTTACAGGCACAAGGACATTATATTTGGCTATTAGTTGTTACAGGATATGATAGTTCAAAAAGGGAAAAGATTGCAACCAAAAAGGAATTGAGGAAGAATAACAAAATAACAATGGATTTCATCCAGGAAGGATTACCTAATCCTCTAAGAGAAAAGGTTGGTCAATGTTCATCAACAAAATAAATTTTGGATAAGTTACATGACATATATTCTTCACCCATCACAGATTCAGAAAATGTCAAAGAAGATGTAGATACAAATCAAGAAGAATTATGTTCACCATGTCAAGTAGATTCAGAAATGAAGAGTACATAATCACCAGAGGTATGTTGTTTTTTTTTAATTGTGAGAAACATGGACATCTTGAAATAGAATGCCATGAAGGAAAGGAGACCGAAAATCTAATTGAAAAGGAAGGCAATTATAAAGAAGAATTGATTAGTTCTTTAGATGAACTACGAGAAGAAAACAATTCACTCAATAAATAATTGATGAAACAAAAGGAAAGTGTTCACATTTTCGAAGAAGCCCAATAGGTCATCAAGAACTTAAGAATTCAACTAGAAGAAGCTAGAAAGATCAAATAAAATCTTGAATATGAAAAGCAGTGTTTGGAAACCAACATAGTAGCACAGAAGGAATAAGAATAAATGCGAGAGAAGATATTGACAGATCATCTTAAGGAAAGAACTAACGATCTAAAGCAGCTTGAGGCAGAGTTTGGTCAAGAAGAGAAAGGACTTGAAGAAGAAATAATCACATTAAAAAATCATCTTGAAGAAGCAAAAAGAACATAATAAGTCATGATGTCTCAGATAATGAAGAAAGAAGAAAAGGTTGAGAAGCTTGAAGAAGAAGTTGTCACATTGAGAAGTAAAATCATCAAGCTCAACAAGAATGTTGAAGAGACAGAAAGATCCACATCAGTTATAGAGAATGAAGAGAAGCACTCTAGGTTGCTAGAAAATAAGAATGAAGAAAATAAAAAGAGTTATTCAGAAGTACTCAAAGGAAGGAATCATGGTCAACCAGAATCTAAGAAAACTATTGAAGATACATCTTCCAGAAGGCCATCCATGTTCAAGCCACAAAGAAGCTTCAATCATGATTATGATCAGTCAAGGAAAAAATTTAGAAGGACTATGGCACAAAGAATATCATTCACTCCCAGGTATGAAAATTTATTTTATGGTAATTTTTTTTATTGTACTAACTTTGGACATAAGGTTGCAGATTGCAGGAATTATAAAATAAATTTTCAAGCAAGAAGTGCCTATGTGGTCACACGTAACATTGAGTGTTACAAATTTCATAACTATGGACACATAGCTAATGATTGTAGAGTCATGATCGATACTTCCATGAAAGAGAATACTGATATCAGATATAAGAAAATATGGATAAGAAAATAGGAAGAACAAGTGAACAAACACCAAGTACTAGAGATTGCAAGATTGGTAATAAAACGAGATGAAGAAAATTCTACAGAGAAAAGGAAAGATGTCAGATACAGAAAGGTTTGGAAAATCACTGAAATAAAGGAAGGACAAGTAAATAAGGAACATGTTCAAGAGATTGTACTTTTAGGAATTGTAGTGAAAGATGAATCCACATACAAAAAGAAAGATTTCAGAGCTCAGAGAGATAATGAATCTAGCAATGAAGATGATGATGAATCTACCAATGAATATGATGATGAATACACATCAGAGAAAGAATTTTTTTGAGCCATCCGACTTAGAGACTCCCAAGTAATATGAATATTAGATAGGGGGAGTCTATGCGATAGCTGTGATAGACCAAATAACCATCCTTCAAGCAACTTGTAGAGTTTGAGAAGACAAATTCAGAGAAATCAATTAACAGAAGTATAATTTGATAGATTAATCAAGACTTCATGATAGTATAGTGATAAATGGGTCAGCATTATGGACAATTGCGCAAGTAGAGTCTTGGACATTATGGACACAGATGGATTCGTAAGAACAATTAGGAGGTTTGGATAGATATATGATAGTGACGAGAGCATGGATTCATAGATTGGTTCAGAGAGAGGTTCAAAGAAAGATGAAAATTATCATAATGGATGATAATACAGGAAATGGCTCGAACAATGCTAATGGATTCCAAATTGACGGATATTTTTTGGACACATACATTGCATACATCACTTCACATTCAAAACAGAGTAATTCTCATAAACAACACTGACAAAACTCCTTACAAACTATGGAAAGTAAGACCAGTAAATGTAAATCACTTCAGAGTCTTTGGAAACAAATGCTATATCAAAAGAGAAGATGGTGGAATGAAAAAGTTTGAATCTCGTGTGGAAAAAGGAGTACTTGTTGGTTACTCAAGTACAAGGAAATCATACAAGTGTTACAATCTAAGATTGAAAAAAGTAGTGGAAACCATCAATGTAACGATTGATGAAATAGGCAGACCAGAATTAAAGGAAGAAGAAAACAAATCAATGGAACAACTTTTCGAAGAAGAAGAAGCAAAAGATGAAGTAGAAGAGGAAGATGAAGAGAATCCGATAGAAACAAAAGATCAAGTTCAACAAATATCTCCAAAGAAACCTAGCAAACGAGTACAAAAGAATCATCCTTCAGATCAGATTATTGGAAACAAAGTTGCAGGAGTTGAGACTAGAAGAAAAATCCATTCACTAGAACAAACACACCTAGCACTCTTATCTACAATTGAACCAAAATGTTTTGAAGAAGACAACAAGGATGACTTTTGGAATAAGTTCATGAATGAAGAATTTGATCAAATAGAGAAAAATGACACTTGGGAGCAGGTTGCATAAAAGAACATCAGAGTTGAGTATGTGGGCACAAAAGATTAAGTGGAAAACATATTCACAAAACCACTTCCACGAGAATCCTTTGAATATATTCGCCAGAGACTTGGACTTATTATTAATCCAAAATGAATTCTTTTGAATGCATATCTTATATGTCTTAGATTTACATGAGGAATCACCATAAGAGGACAGTTCAGTCAGGGGAGAAACCCCAGATGGAAAGATACCTTTGCCATTGATGACAAAGGGGGAGAGATTTATCAGATGCAGAGGGCAAAGGCATAGGACAGAGGCATGGTTATAGGGGGAGAATGAGTGATATTATTTCAGTATTGCATCAGAGTGTTTCCATCAATGCCAAAGGGGCAAATTGTTGATTAAGGTTGGTTGTCATTGATGTCAACCCTTGAAGAAAGCCCCATAGCACAAAGGTTGGTTAACGGACCCAAGATTGTTTGATGTAAATATGACTCATTATTGTCTTGTCATGTTTGATAATAATTAGAAATGGATGAACTCCAAAGTGGTCCCCTTATGGTGAAATCCCTCACGGGAAGACGCTTTGCAGATTGAGTTATCCTAGAAGTATGGTTAGAGAACCCATGCTTATTTGTGGAATAATGATATGAACACCGGTGANAGAGAGTTATGGCCATGAGAAGTTGGAGAATCCAGGTTTGGGTAATGGACCCAAGTTTGTTTGATGGATAATGGTATGAGTTTTGATATATTTTCAGGTAATACTATTTTATATGGATTTTACATGTCATTTAATTTCTGGTGGTATGTGGAACGTCACATAACTCCTTACGGTTTGAGAGTTATGACCTTACGAAGTTGGAGGACCCTCGTATGTCATCTAAAAGCCCCAAAAGGTCGAAGTAGTCAAAGTGGTTTAAGAGATTTTAAAAGGTAAATAATAAAGTGAAGTGATGAGTGTACTATAATTCAAAGTGAATACAAAATAAATTAATTCAATAATAAATTTAATTGAGAAATTAGAAGTGGGTTAACCCTAAAATAAGGAAAGTGTGCAAAGTGACCTAGAAGATGTTTTTAAGGAAGCTACTTGGAGAGTATAAATAAGAGGCAAGGATCTCTCATTTAAGACACAATTGAGAATATCGAATACCTATAGGTGTCTAAGGTAACCAAATGATATCTAAGACAAATTTCTAAGGAAAGTGAAGAAAGGAAGGCCAGAATTCAAGGAAGGATAAATTCTTTTGATGATGCTTTCTAAGGTCTGTTTTTTTCAGGTCATCTCACCATTTTCTCAATAAAGATTTTTATAGAATGATTCTGACCATGAAATTAATATTCCATTGAGGAAACATATCCAAGTATCTATGTTAAAAAAATCATCTTGTGGTTCATTTTATTTTTGTAGTTACACTCCGTGGAAAATAGGGTTTGTGGCTAGTCTTGAAACTAGTCAAAAATAGGTGTTTCGGGTAAACACGTCATAATTTCTTAATAAAAGATCCAAATTCAGGAAGACAAAATGTGTTGGTTAGAATATAGTCTTTAGTATTCCTTATAATATTTTTAGATCATTTCAATAAATATTCCGTGCGGGGCACGCTCTACAAGGTCGCTCTCTAGAATAAGACAAAATTCAGTAAGGTGTGCCATTTTTGCTATAAATCCTTTTTCGAGAGGTTCCAAGTAGTGACACCTGGAAGAATTGCATAAAACACACTGAAGAACATTGTGTATCAGTTTCAGATATTTATTAATTACAGGTACAAAGTTATGATTATTTCAAGTTAGGGTTGTTGACTAATCCAAAACTAGTCTTGTGAGACTAAAGAAAAGTTTGATGAAAATGCTAGTCTCTTGTTGTTTAATTTAAGGAAGGTTTGCAGGTATGTAACCATATACACCAGGTCTATTATAGAGTTGCAAATCATATTTGGATGATGAAATTGATGAGGGATTTTTGTTGAGATACAAGTGTTGTAGGTGAATCCCCCTGCGAGCAAGTGGATTCCCTCTTGGTCTCTAAACTTCTAAGGAAAAGACAGAAGATGATTAACATGGAAACTAACTTCCTTTTAGATCTAATCAAGATAATGAAAGAAACAGAAGGAGAAAGATATGTACCTTATGAACGAAATTTGTCCTTCCAAATTCCAGGCTGAGCTTCGATCTTGAGCTCTTTGATAGGTCCTGCAAAACAAACAAAGATACAATGGACTTCCTACGCTATTGAGATTAGCTCAATCATAGATCCATCTACTACAAACAAACTTATATGGAACAAGTACAAGTTTGAAATAAATAGGCCAAGCATTGATTATATTAATGAGAACAGGTAAAAGTACTTACAATCCTTTGAATGAAGGTGCAACAGCTTCTTCCAGTTCTCCTTGTCCAACCCCTTTGCTCAATCAATCTCCATTGATTTCTTTGATGACATCTCACTAATGAGATCATAGGTTTGATGTAATTCTCAATTGTCATTGTACCTTTCACTATGAGAAGGCCTACTTATATAACCTTGGAGGAGTCGAACCACTTGAGAGATCTTTGGGATGAGTTGAGGATTCCTCTCCTTCAGTTGAGGATCTCCCCTAAGATCATGCCTTGACCATCTATTTGAATCCAAATACCTTCAGGATTTGAGGGATTCTTCCCTAATTTTCCTCAACAAACCCAGAATTTTTTCAAAATAGGGTAGCACTCCCCTAAAGGGGTGCACAGAGTGCTCAAACACTCCCCAAAGAGGCTCAGGGTGCACCAATTCTCCCTAATAGTGGGTAGGGGAGTGATCCTCTCCAAAAATCAATTTTTTAGTGATTTTTCATATGGAAAAAGGCTTGTACTTATTGCCAAGTGATTTTTCTTCTTCCAAACCACCCTTTGAGGTGTCTTAAGTGTCTTCATGATGTCGTTAGAGGCATGACATATGAAAGATTGCAATATGATGTTTGTTGACACTTGCAGACAAGATGCGACACTTACAACACTCGTAATGACAACACTTGCGACACTATCAAAGTGAGTAATTTTGAGGTGTAACAGATTCCCCCCCAAAGTATGAAGTTAGAAGACGATGATGATTGAATTACTTTGTAGGATTTTTCAAGAAAGGGTATGGACGCAGAGAGACCGGAAAAAGATGTACAAAACCATCAAACAAATATTATGACATGTTTCAAAACCCAAGGCAGGCATACCTATGCTTGAGTGATAAATACTTTTTAGGTATGGCCGCCATAAAATACATTGCGGATTCATAATTATATTGACAAAATGGTATAGCCATTGCATATACAATTTGGATCTATACTCCTATGACCTGAAATGATAGTATCCATGAAGAATACATAATGGATCTACGAAATGAAAAGACATAGCCACAACCAATACAAAGTGGATCTATGCAATAGTATATGTGTCATAGTTCAAAATAACTCCTTCGAAACCTGGGCAAAGTACATATAAGAGTGATGACTCAACCCAAGGTCTTCTTACCGATCCCGATGTAGTACGAATCTAACCATGTGAATAGATGTCATGATGTCGAACATGGCAGAAACCACTTGATTACCAGTCAATGATGTAAACCGTTAACAAGCGTAAGGGATATCACCGTTGATGTCAATGATTCCCAAGGTACTCTAGTCTATTCCAACAAATGTGAATGAATGAGCTGAAGTCGAACATATGTGGAATCATCCGATTAGAAGTAAATAATGTAAACCCACTGTCGGACATGAGGAGGCCTGTCATTGAGGCATGCAAGTCCCAAGGTACTAATTGGTTTCTAAGTCTAGCTCCTGGATAATGTGTTGAAGTCAATAGGAATAGACTCGTCGAAGGAGGGCCTTGATGTATCCCCCATCAATGACATGAAACTGACACAGAGATGTAATTGGTAGATCAAATGAACATGGACTGACACGGGTAGTGAAACAAGATATTTTTTATGGTTGACTCTCGAGGAGGACACTTCCCTTGAAAACTGAGGCACGACAGTAGAAACATGACATGGACCAAAACTTGATAATGCAGTGGATGCTGTGACTTTCGTCAGGTGACCCAAAGGAGTAAAAGAAACTCAGAGGATTGGCTTAGTGTAGAGGTTCAGTGGATTAAAATGTGTGCAAATACGAAGTGTTGTGTTCAAGGGAGACTGTAAGAGTTACTGGTAGTGTTCTCAAAAAATTGCTAGGCTTGATTCTTTCAATTTTTCCCCCATCCAGATAGACGAGTACCTATTTTTAATTTAATGAGCTCGAGTAGGGTAACACATGCTCGATATGACTCACCTTTGGTAAGTCCTTCTTCCTTTGTTTAACGAACTGGAAGAAGTAAGTGTTTGATCCCATATGGGCCCTTCAATGTATGATTGTTTAACGAGTCCAGATAAGGTAAACTTGGTGGTTTTTCATATTTAGAGAGTCTAAAAGAAACTTAAAGATGACTCCAATGTTGTCCTTTTTCGTAATATTAGTCTTACGAGGCCGAAAAAGAGATAAATTATCACTCGAAAGACACCCTTTCAAACCTTTTAACGAGTGGGAAAGGAAGAAAGATCACTTGACAATTGTTTCATGTTTAGAGAGTATGAAAAGAGATCAAAGACGACTCCAGGGGGTTCCTTTTTCGTTTATCCATGCAGGTCCGAAAAAGAGATAAATGTTTACCCAGTTGCATTCTCATGAATTTACAAGCATGAGAAAGAACAAAGACTAAGCTCGGTATGCCCCCAGCTTGAAAGCTAGTGGCTTAACTCTAGAATGATCATCAAAGGCTGGAGACATGCCCTCCAAGCTTCAATTCATTCACCAACTTTGAGTTTGTCACCAATGTTTCTACTAGATGGAGAAAAAGGATAAGGGTGGATGAAATGAAGGTTCAAGAGAGGTGACTGTTTCATTTTTTAACGAGCTTGACATAGGAAAATAACTATGCTCAGGGCTACAGGTTTAGTCCCTAGATTTACGTTTCATTTTTTAACGAGCTTGCTACAGAGAGGAAAACTATGCTCATGACCTCTGTTTCATTTTTTAACAACCTTGCTACAGAGAAGAGAAACTATTCTCGTTGACTCTTCTTGATCATGGCTTCCAAGAGAATAACGCTCTAGAAGGACACCATGTCAAGGGACAAAAATCGGTCATGGCTTCCAAGTGATCTTCACTGAATGGAAGAAAATCACTCTAGAAGGAAGACATGTTGAGGGCTGTGACAGGGGTAAGGAGATAATTCTCTAATAGCCCTACCGAAGATATCACCATGTCAACTACCGAATCCAAATCATCGGAAGTCGGAGGAATGGGAGACGATGGAAAATCGACATCAAGAGGGGAGATAGACTATATATTTGCCCGAATTTCTTCATGAGGAGGAAGAAAAGAGGATCAATGATGGTTATCATCCCGAGGTAGCTCGTTAATGCTCAACATTTCCATAATAGATTTATCTAAAGGAAACATTGGGGAAATGTAATCGATTGCAAACGACAAGGAACTTAACTGTGATTGCATCGAGGAATTGTCAGGTGCCAATAGATGTTGGTCATATGACAAGGGAGAAGTGGATTGGTTAGAAATGTATGATGTTTTAGCTGGACTAAGTGGCATGATGTCACCTAGTGCATCAAATTTGAATAGACTAGGTACAATCCAAGGGTTAGATGATTCCAAAGATTGATAAGTTGCGGTCGAAATCATATCGACAGTGGCAATATGATGTGTAGTTGGTGGAAGTGGTGTAGGGAAGGTACCCATAAGGATAGAATCTTTCAGTAATCCAACACCAACACTTTCATATGTGATATTGTGGTCTCCCAAGAAAGGAATATTGTTGGTAGTGGGAGCGCGAGCATTGGTCATGCAGAAATCCAACTGATCAACAGTGACAATTTTGCCCTGATGAGGAAATTGTACACATCAAAATACCGACAAGGCAATGACAGTCATAGAATAAAACCAACTTCTTCCAAGTAACAAGTTGTAATCGAGGGGAGCATCGACCACCTTGACATCAACAATGACAGTTTTTCCACCCAATTGGATGAATAGGGACTATAAAAGCCCATGGGGATGAAAACCTCACCCATCGAAGGCGTGTAACATTGTTGGGGATTTTTTAAGTGCGGGTGTTTTTAAACCTCTCCAACACACTAAAGACATGACACAAGTTGAGTCTCCCTCATCCAAAATAGTTCGGTGGATTTGTTGATTGTGAACAACAACATCAACGTGGAAAGCAAGTTGGTGGGAGAGTCAAGATGCATAATTGTCCAGGTTAAACATGATATGGTTGGACAGCTCAGGATCAACAATGCCAATAGTGGCCAAGAGCGTTCTACGTTGATTGGGGTAGTTCTGTAGAACTTCTAACGTAGACATAGCACACGGTGCTTGAGCCAAATCTTCAACAATGTTGTAGTTCTGGGCAGCACATGAACTAGGCTTAAGGGTAGCTTTGCAGATAGTGCTCTTAGGAGGGCGTAAGATAGAGTCGAACGTAGGTTTCTCAATATGAAGTGGTCCAGATAGAGGATTAACCGATGGAGGACTAACGGAGGACGGTGATAGATATGGTAAAGTACCAATGCCGTTAGTGTCTTTTCCTTTGTCAGGGTTACCTGGTGTGTCATATATATTAGAGTGAGTGTTCAAATTAATCCCATTAAACATATAAATATGTGCACTCATCGAGGCCTCATCATGAGGATCGCTAGAACTTCCCCCAGCAGAGGGGGTTTGAGAAACCATGGATTGTTGCTGTGGAAATGGCTGAGTAAGCACAATGGGTTGTGAATTTCCCTGGAAAAGTTTGGCCACTTCATTGCGATGTGGATAGTCTCGAGTGTAGTGATGGTCACCACAAATGATACACATGAATTTCAGTTTCTTTTGTGGTTGCTTTTCGGTAGTAGGTGTTTGAGATAACAGTGGGGTCTGCGTCAATGATCTATCCTTTACCAGTATTTTCAGAATTAGATTCTGAATCAGTGTTCGGCTCCTTGTCTTTGATCTTGGCCACCAATGACTGTTTTGAGCAACATTCATCGATGTTGTGACAAGGGAATTTGTGGAAATCGCACCATTTTCTGTTGTCCTTCTTTGTCTTCACGTGACCCTTCTTTTCCTGTGTCTTGTACTAGTTTTTGGGAGACTGTTTGTTGGGGTCGTCTTTGTCATACTTTGGTTGTTGCGGATTTGCAGACCCGAACTCTCATTTTTTCTGGTGCTTAAATTTCTACTCAATTTTAACAGCATATTGATAAGCAGCACCGAGTGATGAGATGTCCAAAAAATCCATTTCAGTCTAGATGTATCTGTGTAGAGCCCCGCGGTATTTCAGAACCAAATGTCACTCAAAGTCTTGTTGGTTGTGGAGCCTGATTATCTTCCTGATTCAGAGGTCCTTGCTTTCAACCGTGTTTATACCCCATGAAGTATTTACACCCCAGAAGTATGTACACTCTTCCACGCGGGG
>JASDQU010103259.1:89786-108448 GCA_032191745.1 Picea mariana | reverse complement strand
ATTGGGACTGAGTTGTCAGAATGAAAGGAACTTCTGGTTTGTTGATCTTGGTCTATTATAGAATGGAAGTTTATCCAAAAATTCTTGAATGAAATAAACTAATTGCTACAAGATAGCATCATAGGGGAGAAATTGTAGTTTAGTGATGTCATTATAGCCATGGAAACCATGTTTAGGTATTTCCTCGTGGTATTGGTTATCCAATGAGCCATCGTTTGTCGAATTGGAGCCCAAAATCGAAATTTATGCCTCTTGAAGTGACAACGCTCAGGAGCCGTCGATTTAACCTCAACGTGGATCCCTAGCCATATATCTCACATGAATGGGAAGGGGAGTTCTTTTAACTATTTATAATTAACATTGAACCCTTTGTGACTTGTGCGTGAAGCACAAAGAGCCACAAAACCTGGTGGGGCCCTCGTGAACCATATAATTTTGGTCAAGGTAATTGGTAGATCAGATCGGATTAGCATCGGTTTCGTTTGGATAGAAATTGAGTGTGGTGGGCCAATTCCCTAAATTATGTCCCAGTGGGTTGGTGCCCCAATAGCCACATGTCAAGCCAATTGGTAGGTTGCATCAAGATTTCTTGCTCAAGGTGCCAACTAAGTTATCAGATTGAGATATCAACTAGAGAGTGCAAAGGTAAAGGTTTCCGGTGGCCCAGTGCCCCGATGGGCCGATCCTTGAAATATCAAATACTGGAAGAATGTGAAGAAGTAGGTGAAAGAAAAAGAGTCAAGGGCCCAGTGGGCTGACACCCTGGTGCCCCAATGGCCCAATATGTTGATAGATCGGATCGGATCGAAGTTGGTAGGGAGTTAGTTAGCAATGTTCATGTTAGGTCGGTGCCCCAATGGCTCAATATTCCCAGTAGATAGGATCGAACTTGGATCAAAAGTAATCTTTGTGAGTTAAAGTATGGAAGGTATCCTGGTGGTCCAGTATGCTCGATGGTTTGGCGTCGGATCAAAGTTTTTTTGGTAGCAATTTGTGCAAGGAGCTCGTGGGATGGTGGGTCAATGGATCAGATCAGACTAGAATCGAAATGAAGTTATGTAGAGATAAAGGAAAATATTTCTCCAAGTGACCGAAGCCACGCTAGTGCCACATTAGCAAATTTTCATGTAGGAAGGATTGTCCTATAGTTTCAAAAAAAAAAACCAAGTCTAGGGTCGTTTTCTTATCTTGGCCATAACTTGAGCAAATTAATTCATATTGAGAAGAAACTTTCAGTTTTTTTCCATAATGAAGAGGTCTACAAAATTTACAGAGAGGGCCACTGCCCATTTCTACTTGGATTTGTCAAAAATTGCAAAATAATTATTTTTAAAGATCTGGGTCCAGGTCATTAACAAAGGTCCAATTTAAGATGAAATTCTTGGAGGGGATCCAAAAAACAAACATTAAAATAACCCATGAAGGAATTGAATAAATTCTAAGGGGTTTGGAATGGGGATGCTAAAATAGGGGAAAATCCACTATTCTGGACTACTTTTTGCGGATTTTTTGGATTTTCGGAGGAGGGAAAGGGTCCCTAGATGGAAAAAACTAGAAAAGTTTATTTATTGGGCTTTTTTTATATTCATCCAACTAGACAAATTTGATTTAATGAAAATTTTCCAAAAGTGCACAGTTTGGGAGATAACTTGTTTGGCTAAAAAAGTCTGGAAAAAGGGGTGGAAAAGGACAAAGTTGTCATTTCCATATTGTTGTAGTTTTTTATTGGAACATCAGATTGAGAATCTGAGAGTTGTTTTGAGTTCCATGTCATATTTTTTTTCTATGTCTCATGTCTGGAATTAATTGCACCTGATAATGAAAACTGTAAAAATGGGGTGAATTAGCAATATTCAATTGATGTTGGGCACATGGCTATTTTGAAAAGGAATTCTATTTTGGGTGCAAATATATTTTTGAAGAAAAGATCTATTTTTGGAAAGGAAGACCTAATTTTGGAGCACACGCAACAGGTGGCAAGAAAACAACATGCAGAAAAAGAAGGACAAGTAGCATGCATGAGGAAAAACAACGTGGCGCACAAGAAGACAAGCCTAACCATGATAGGGTTAGGGTTTTGGACAAAATTGTAATGGATACAAGATGATAAAATAATATAAATAAGGACTCGAGAGGTCTAGGGGATAGGTATGAATAGGTGTGAGATGAGAAATACAGAGAGGTCAGTTAATATCATAACACCGAGAGTTGATTATTGTGATTTTGTAGGTTGTTAATGATAATAAGTCTTGTAGAAGAGTTGAGTAAGGTAGTCTTTGAGAGTTAGGTCACAGGCTGAGGAGCCTAGTGTGATCTAGTTAGCCTCACAAAGGGTTCTTACCCTCAATCTTGAATGTATTACTGAAGATGTAATGTGCACAACGCAAGATTTTGCAGCATATTAAATAAAAGAGTAGAGAAGCCAGATCTTTGTGGATGTATCCCCAAGAGGGGGTGAACCATGGTAAACCTTGTGTTATGTGTGATTGTTTTTTTTTTTGTAAATAAAAGTTCAGAACCTTGTAATAATAAATATCAAAAACTATACAATGACAAGTGTTTTCCACTTGTTTCGCCACAAGAGGGAAACCAAAACATGTGGCAACAAGTTGTTCAAAAATTGACATGGGTTCTTGTGCTCTAGCCTTGTTGAAACTGGAGTGCTTACTCCAAAATTTATAGTTTTTCTGTGAAATAAAAAATATGCAGACTAAATTCTACAATCTTCCGCTAATTTTGCTAAGGCTGGCTATA
Source organism: Picea mariana (assembly GCA_032191745.1). NCBI lineage: Eukaryota > Viridiplantae > Streptophyta > Pinopsida > Pinales > Pinaceae > Picea > Picea mariana. Next base: position 105,694 of record JASDQU010103259.1, on the reverse strand, counting down.
TACAGAGCCACCATTACTATATCTATATAGATCTGGTGGGAGAAAATTGCTAAAACATCTATCATATTGTCATGGCCTATTGGAACACCGACTCTGCAACTAGAAAGACAAAAAAACTAGAACCTGGGGGCTTCAGTCCTTTGCTGGGGATGGATGTCCATGAATAGTGCATGATGGGGTGAACCGCTGGCTACAGATTGGACATCTAACATTCGTTAGAGCATCCGAAAGTGCCTCAAACAAGATGTTCATTCTTTGGTTGATGACATTTAGAGAGTGAACTTGATCCTCCTACTTTTGCCTAATATCGAAGAGGATTTGGATGTGCTCCTCTACGATATGGTTGGAAAATTGGTGAGGTTGATCCTCCTCCTCCTTGCCAATCGCTTTGTCTGCCTTTGTATTGAAATTCATGTCCAACTGCCAACTAGGAGGGATTTCCTCCTCCACCTTGAAACTCCCATATCCATAGTACTTTTTGCCTTTCCTGATCACGGGAGGGGCCAAAAAGTGCGGGTCCAGAGTGTGGCATGCTCCAAAGTGTGGCGTTTCCTCTTTAGCTCCACTCAGACTGTGCAGCTGAGGTGGAGACGGGGGAAAATGAGTCGTGGAGGAGGTAGCCTCCAGTTTGACCAAGCTAGCTTCTAGGGACTAAAGAGGAGCCAATTGTGTCCTCTGGATGGAATGGTGAGAGCGACCAAAGTAGGCAATGAGTGAATGTTGGGAGGCAGTGAGTCTGTTGGCCCGAGAGAGGGTGATCTTTTTGCAGGCACCCCTCTTGGACTTCCCATGATCCCGAGGCATGGTGTAGGGGGTGCGGAGGTGGAGGAGGGATGTTAATAGACAAAAGGGGGAGAGGGGAAGAAGCAGGTTGGAGCGGAGGGAGGCAGAGAGGGGCGCTAACATAGAGAGAAGAAGAAGAAAATCATTTACTTGAGAGCTGAGGAGTGTGTCCACTGAGAGAAGAGAAATGGTGTGGATAAAATCCACAGAGAGTCAAGGAGAAAATCCACGAAGGGTCGAGGAGAAAATCCACAGAGAAATTAAACCAAGTGAGAAGTGGGTCAGAATGAGTTGGGTTGCGTCTCTTATCCCCATGGGAGTTGGAGGTGACCTTTGCAAGCTCCATTGAAGTGTGAAGTGATTTTTGCATCCTTTTGGTACGCTTGGTTTGGCTGGTTCGCTCGCCCAAGAGCCCAGCCAGGAGCACTAGCATTAATCCTCACATGGTGCAGACCATGGAGGATTTAATGGGCTATGAGGAGCACTAGCATTTATCATTACCTATGAATGAATGGTTAAACTAGATATATCAACACACATGCATAGGTTTAAAGATGAATAAATCACATAAGTAATTGAATAATTAACAAGGATAATGCACAAGGAAGAAAGAACCCAACCACAGATCCCCACTCCTTCCTAGACTGCAAACACATGAGTATTGCAATTACCCATAAAATCTATCTCGGGTGAGATTGCGTGGTGCATCATGTGTGTAGCATTGCCTTCTGGTTTACCAGGAGGGTCGATAGTTTTTGAGGGTTTTGTTGGAAACCTGTTAATATCCTAATCCCAGTCATATCAAGAAGAAGTAAGAGATAAAAAACCAACAAATGGTTCTGTTGCTGGCTAGAAATGCACGAGATTGAGTGGACAAGATTCATTGAAGAAACACGCAGAGGATGAAAGTATAGAAGGGAATGTTCAGGCCGTGGAATCCAAAAAGGCAGAGATTGAAAGATGGTTGAATACAAAGGAACTTGAGTTTGCACAGAAGGACAACATAAACACTAAGTTAACATCGCACAAATATCTCGACAAATACGTGTTTAGCGACTTGCATGAGGTAGTTTTTTGTGATTTCCCGCATTTGTTGTAGGAATGGTTATTGAGGTTAAAGGAAAACCACCCTACAAATCAAATCAAATAGTTGGAGTGGAATCTTTTGGAGATCACACAACTACAACAGGTTAATAACAAATTTATGTGCGCAATAGTTTTTTGGTTAGACAATATTGTTGAAGGGTTTATCACCGAAATTGCAGTAGATACTGTGAAGTATTACACCACAGCAAAGAAGGATTTTCTAAAAGGACACAGAGGTAGGTACATCATATTATTGTGTACTTCAATCAAGATCTTATTGTATGACAACAATGTGATTATCATGGAATCAAACAACTAAACTTCCTTGCGTGCATGGGGGAAGGGGGGAAGCACTGATAGGAGGTTGAGATATGGAAGATGATATGGATAAGAGAAAGAAGAAGGAGGCCATTGACCCAATCATGATGGAAGAAGACTAGATAAAGCAGATAATGGAAAAAGTTTGAAAGATGCGCAACGAAGTACCCTGTCAAAATAAAATGAATAACAAGAAGAGAGCCATAACTGACAGAGAGGGCTTGGCAAGCGACGAAGAAGAGGTAGAGGATCTATGGGTTGTGGATAATATTGAGGAAATACCACGTGCAACGTATGAAAGGAAAACATGAGGTCCACGGTTGGTAACAGAAGGAAGAAATCCAATCCAGATCATCATCAGTGTGGAACCTACAACCCCATGTGCGACTAATACACCAGAAAGAACACCGGTGTTTAGACAACCAAATTTTAGTGGAAGAAAAACAACAGGACATGGATCTAATCACAGAGCATCAACTGGGGGAGCTAGTTCAGGAAGTGACAGTCAATTGTCTACACCGCACGGAGGTAGTAGTTCAACACAGTTCAAAATGGCAGGACATGATCCCACGATCAGATTACTAGAAATTCAGAGAGAGGCATCAGAGGACCCTGAAAATCACTTATTCATCTGTGAGAAGATATGGGAAGAAAAGCAGATTACATATGAGGATACAAACTCATGCAATTAGCCATCACAATAATAGACCTTGCATTGGACTGGTACATGATCCTAGATGTAAACAATCCATAGGAAGTACCAAAAACTATTGCATAAGTGAAAAAACTATTGGTAAACAAATTTTAGAAGCCTAGCTCAGAAGACCAGTACATGAATGAAATGATTGAAATCAGGAAAGAACTAGGTGATTCTGTTTGGGATATTGATCAGAGGTTCAAACGTCTGAAAGGTAATTTGAAATATGCAATTACTGACATGCAACATAAGAACTTATTTGTGAACTCATTGTTACCACACATGAAATACCCGTTAAGAAAGAAAAAGTTCCAAACTCAGGAAGAGGCTCTGCATGAAGCCTTACAACTGGAAGAGAACTGGTATCAGAATATAGATCAAACAATAAAGGAGATGAAGGAGGATATAAAGTATATAACATTTCAACTTAATTAGAATAAGGGAAAAGAGAAAGTAGAATTTGTTTGGTGTACCCTATGCAGGACAAAAGTACACCATAAGAATGAATGTTCAACTTTTCCGCAGTATAAGGAAACATGTGTACCAAACCCCTTGCCAATAGGAGGACCATGGTGTGATATATTTAAAATGCATGGGCATGATCCACATCATTTTCCAATGATGCATAAGTATAAGACAATACCCAAAACTTCATATTGCAATTTTTGCAAATCAATGGGTCATGATGATAAGGATTGTAGAACGATGGAGCTGATGAGAGAAATAACTTCAGATACTTACAGGGTGCAAGAAAACATGATGACAGGACAAGGTGCACATCAGTTCATCCAGGTACCGCCACCATACAACAATGTGTAGCCAAAGTAAAATAATGTGCAACCGCAATATAACCCCACACATTATAACCAGGTACCCCAGTACAACAAACCAGAAGGAGATCGAGGTGGATACAAAGGTGGAGGATGAGGTNAGTGTACCACAAATTCGAACAACCATGACATTATGCAATGGATTGTCCACTTCCACCAATGACATGTATGTATTGTTGCGCAACAGACCATGACATAGAAGAATGTTGAACACTCTTGGGAAAGATCCAAGAAAAAAGGAACCAAAACAACTATAATGTCCAATGGATTTCTGCAGAAGCTAGGGATGATGGGAGAAAAATCAATATAGTCACTTGAGGAGGATCCAAGACAGGAACTGATGCAACAAGACAAGATCCAGTTCAAAAACAATGGGTTAAGAAGAATACTGAGACACATAAGCAGTTTGACGCGTGGAAAGAAAATGAGACATTTAAGGAGGCCAGACATGAGTTTATCAAGCATAATGTTGCATCTACATTATTCGTGCAACAAACTCAGAACTCAAAAATGTACGATATGCCCCCCTCAATGGATGATACCAGTGAAGGACAAACTTTAGAGAAAGTACCATGAAGACTTTTCTGCAATGTTGTTTTAAGTTATTGAATGATCCATCATCTATTAAGGTCTTACAAAATCTATGAGAAAAATGCAACACAGAGGTAGAAGGGAAATTAGAGCAGAAAACAGTCAATCATCTCCATACAAGAAGAAGGACACACATAGAATTTAGACTAAATGCTAATATTGGGGATTTCAACATGAGAGATAATTGTATTGGACTTAGGCTCTGAAGTAAATGTCCTAGCTAAGAAGACATGGCAATGTATGGGAGAACCCACACTACGCTATTCACCTACCAGTTGAAACTAGCAAATCAATACAGAGTGTTACCAATTGGAGGGCTTAAAGGTGTGACAGTAGATTTGGATGGAGTGGACACTAAGGCAGATTTTGAAGTGATAGAGATAGTAGATTTCACAACACCTTACCCAACATTACTTGGATTGGATTAGGAATTTGATAACCAGGCTATAATCAACCTGAAGACAAGAAAAATGAATTTTGAATTAGATGAATATAGATTCATTGAACCATTGGATCCTTCAGAAAGAGAAAGGTTTGTAGGGGCCACTTGTTTGCATCTGGAAGAAATAAACCAGTTGTACAGAACCACCGCATGAGAAGAGGATTAGGTTAACCCAACTGCAGATGGGGTACTCAACTAGAGAAGCATTACATCATGTGCTTCTGACTCAGACACAGGTTTGGAGAAGTGGAAACAACGATTACATGAAGGTTCCACAAGGAGGTGAACAAGAATAGATCGCATAATAATATGGGTTGGTACAGAGATAAGAGAACCTCCCAATTTTCATGGTCTAAATGACTTAGAGGAATTTTTGAAAAAATATGAAGGGAAGTGTTAGAAAATAAAAGGTTCTTAGCCCTAGATATTGCACTCAGGGAAACACCTGCAAGATGGTGGGGTGCGCACAAAGAAACAAATCAAGACTGGTATCAATGTAAATGACTACTGTACATTAGATTTGGCACAGATCTGGGGAGCAATAGAGTCCAAAAGTTTGATGGGAAAGGAACACCAATTGAACACTTGGAGAAGTGCAAAATACAGTGGAGGATGACACCACCAGAGGAATGGCCTCATCACTTTGTCCATACATTGGAAGGGATCCCAAGTAATTGGTACATAGACCAGGAGATGCGTAGAGGCACTACATAATGGACATGATTACATCAAAATTTTATAATAACTTTCTCATTTGAACATGAGAACCCCAACATTGATTCAACACTGAAACTGATATGGGGAGTGATATTTATTGATGAACCATTGGTTGAAATCATGAAATAATATCAACAACAAAACAAACAAACAATTAAAGGCTTACTCTCATGCTATCATGTCGAAGAGGAAGCACTAAATGAAGAGGACCCACACAACATTCAAATTACAGAGATTGAAGGAGAGAGAGAGAGAGGTGGAAGGTCCATCTCTGGAATCAAAAGTATTTGCTGCACCAATCAAAGTTAAGAAAGTCAACATTGTGACAAATGAAAATCCTAAAATGGCAAGTATTGGAGACTATTGGGATGAGCAAACATTATAAAGAATAACAGAGTTACCGCGCGAATAAAATGACATGCTTCCAACTACCTTTACAGAGATGAAAGGCATAACAGGGGAGTTAGGTGAGATGAAGATACCCCTCAAACACGTGGCTAGACCTGTTAGAAAAAGACCTTATAAATTGAATCCAGTGTATAAGCAGAAAGTAAAAGAATAAATTGACCGAAGGTTGGAAGCTAGTATCATAGAACCATTAGAGTAATCTAAATGGATTAGTCCTATGGTAGTCCAAGAAAAGAAGAAAGGGGGGATAAGAATTTGCGTATATCTGAGGAAAATCAATGATGCTTTCTTACACGACCCTTTCCCTACCCCTTTTACAAATGAAGTCTTAGAGAATGTGGGAGGCCAGGAAGAATATTCATTTACAAATGGATTCTCAGGTTACCATTAGATCAAAATAGCTTCAGAGGACATGTATACGACTACTTTTTCTACAGAATGGGGATCCTACTAATATACAATCATGCCATTTAAGCTGAAGAATGTACCAGCCATATTTCCAATGGTAATCATAGCTGCTTTTAAGGAATTCATACATTAGTTTCTGGAAGTATATCTTGATGACTGGACTGTATATATTATGTTAAAGGGCCATGTAGAAGTGTTAAGACTAATGTTGGAAAGATGCAGGCAATGTCAGATATGATTAAACATCAAGAAATGAACTTTTGACACACTTGTTGGGACATATAGTGTGTAAAAAAGGTTTACTAGTGTACCCTGCTGAGATTGCAGTCATTGTAAATTTACCACCACCAAAGTCAGTGCACCAGTTAAGACCAACACTGGGACATAGAGGTTATTACAAGAAATTTATAAAGGGGTATGCGCAGATTACTGCACTAATGGAAAAAATGTTAAAGAAGGACACCGGATTTTAGTGGAATGAGGATTGTCGGCAAGGATTGGACACTCTAAAAGAAAATATGATGACAACACCTATATTAGTGTTTCTGGATTAGGAAAATACATTTCATGTGCACATAGATACATCAGTAATAACACTAGGAGAAATTCTGGCACAACCAAAAGCAGGGGACTTAGACCATCCTATAGCATTTGCAAGCAGAAAGTTTTCAGAATCAGAGCATAATTACAACACCACAGAAAGAGAAGGCCTAGCCATGGTATATGAACTTCAGAAATTCAAGCATTATTTACTAGGTAAACACTTAAAAATGTTCACAGACCATTGTTCCCTCAAATATCTGGTCAACAAGCCAATGTTGGGGGGGAGGATATGTATATGGCTATTATTGTTCCAAAAATTTTATTTCGAAGTGATAGGCAAACTAGGAAAGATGAATGCAGGACCTGATCACCTATCAAGGGTAACCAATGGAGAAGAACCTACTAACTTGGAAGACAACTCCCCTGATGCACAATTATTTTCAGTACAGGTAGCTGATGAATACTTCGATGATATTATTGAATACTTAAGTACAGGGGTTGCATCACGAGACTTTAGCACTACACAGAAGAAAAACATGGTAGTTAGAGATGCAGACTATCCACTCATTGCAGGTCATTTATACAATATGGGCGCATATAACATTTTGAGAAGGTGTGTATTGGAACATGAACGACCCAAAATTTTGGCAGAAACTCATGAAGGTATAGTTGGAGGACACTATGCAGGAAAAGATGCCACATAAAAGGTATTACACGCAGGATTATGGTGGCCAATAGTCCATAAATATGCCAAGGAATATTGCGAGAACTATGATGTCTTTCAGAGGGTTGGCAAACCAAACAGAAGAGTGAGATGCCCCTAAGACCAAAAGTGACTCTATAGGTATTTGAAAAATGGGAAATAGACTTTGTTGAACCAATTAATCCAATAAAAAAAAGTTCAGGAGATAGATATATCATTACTGCGACTGAATACTTAATAAGATGGGAAAAATTAGCACCAGTCAAAGACTATAGCGTAGAGACAACAACACACTTCTTATTTGAGAAAGTGATCACCTGATTTGGATGTCCCAGGATATTGATGAGTGACCAACACACTCATTTTATTAATAATATCATCAAGTCTATGACTGAGGATTTTGAAGTCTATCACTATAATAGTACACCATATCATCCTCAGGCGAATGGAACAATATAAGCTTTTCATAATATTTTGGAAAATGCATTGAATAAGATCTGGAATGTGAACATGTATGATTGGGACTTGAAAATACCAACAATATTGTGGGCATACAGGACCACATGCACAAATTTGAAAGGATAGACACCATGCAAACTAGTGTATGGACAAGAAGCAGTGGTGCCATTATAATTTCTGAGTCTGCGTGTAGCAACAATTACCAACATGATAGAAAGAGGCGTAGTATAGGAAAGGATAAGCCAACTAATGGAAATGGAAAAGGACAGCATTATGGCAGGATTTCACTAGGAAGTACAGAAAGCAAGGGACAAAGCTTGGCATGAAAAACATATTAAAAAGAAGAGCTTTAAAGATGGAGACTTCATTCTTCTCTATGACAACAAATTTTTGCAACACCCTGGTAAGTTTAGAATGCATTGGCTAGGGCCATATAAACTAAATATTGTCACAGATGGGGGATCTGTACAAGTAAAGGAATTGGGAGGAACATAACTGAAAGGAATAATCAACAATAGTCGACTGAAACTGTACAAGGACAGTCGACCTACTAACAATTAAAAGTTATGTTGTAGTAAGAAAGTCATGTATATAGTGTACTATGGAAGATATTAGGACAAAAAAATGATAAAAAGAAATAAAAACGGGAAAAAGAAGAAAAAAGGAATACAAAAATATTAAAAGAAGAAAAACACAAAAAGAGGCAGAAGTTGACTAAACGACAGGAAATTGGGAAAAAAAGTTGCGTGTAGTAATTACTGCGACACCATCAAAAAACAACGCGTAGGAAAAATTGCACTAGGCACAAGTGCACACAAAAAGTGAAAAATATTTATGACTGGGTCTATAAAGTGTAGAAAGCACATGTTAGTTCAACACTTAGTGATTTTTTAGCACAAATCAAGATACCAAGTGTGTTCCATAGCTAGAATTATACGAAGAAGCAAGCGAGTGTGCGAATTAGATAGAAGATGACACCACCAAAGTTCGACGCTCTAGGACAATATGTACGGGTTACTCGACAGGGCCAAAGGTGCAAGGAAAGAATGAGACAGCCCGAGAACATGGTCGAGCTTGAATGCCACCACTTTAGACACAAAATCAATCATCCTGACACAGGTTGAAGAGAAAACATCGACAACGCCGCAAGGGGAAGTAGGGCAGAGTTTCAGGACCCAAAATGGTATCCCGAACCCTAATCTTTAAATGCCCGCTAAACTTTATGAAACAATGGGTTAACAACAGGGCCATGATGAAGAAGAGGTGTTGGTCAAGGACATCACTGATCAACTGGACTCTGAGAGGGAAGAAGAGGACGCAAAAACAACAGAGGCATGCCCATCTGTTGTTAGGCAGAAAATAAAGGTGTAGGATGCCACCAACATCACACTTCCATATCTCCCAGACGCAGTGGTCACTGTGGACGACATGCTCGAAATAGTACCAAAACTTATGTACTTGGACCATGGTGTGCGTGAGGCAACCAAATTCCAAAATTTGGCTGAAGAAACCTACTTATCAAACATAGGGGAAATTGGACCCCTAGGTGAACCAATAATGGAGCCCGCGTAGTGGATAACGAGGTTGTACAACTCCTGTATAATGAAACTATTGGATATATCACACTTCGAGTGCAGTAAAAATGTTGGGCTTTGCGTCAAACAGTTAGTAGCCCAGGTACATGGCGACATCCTTTGGATGGATAGGTCAGTAAAGCTGCATGTGGCGTTGATTTCCAAGATCATAGGATTACCTATAATCAACGCACAACCAAAGGAGTACTTGGATAAGGAGGCGCGTGAGAAGGAAATTTTCGAGCTGGTAAAAGCACAGTTTGGCACTAGTAGGGGAAAAGGGGGCATTGTGCTCAAGGACATTAATGACAATGCGACGAGGTTCACCAGTAAGCTTATGGCTTGCAAGTTGCAGATGAAATGAAAAAAAGAAGAAGCTCCAGCATGAGTCATAGCAGTAGCCGCGCAATGTGTGAAAGGAGAGATGTTCAGTTTGGCACCGTACCCGCTGAACCAATCACTACTACACATTCGAAAAATTGCGATGATCTAATTTCAACGTTATGAACAAAATTGGCCATAATGTTGAAAAATAGAGGAAATTTTAATTTTTTTTCTCCATACTTGTCGATATCATCGCACTTGTGACATACTTTTCAAATCATCACAATAGAGACAACGTTCAGAAGATGTCTCTCTTGCGACGATGTAAACATTAGGTTGTCTTCCCCCAACAGTCACCCACTATTTGACAAAGTCAACATTGACTTGGTCAATAATTGTCGGAATTGCGACGTTCTCTTCGTCGCACTTGTGATAGTGGAGACACTAGGTTTTCCCCCCTAATGGTCACCCACTATTTGAAAAAGTCAACATTGACTTGTTCAATTGTCGTCGAAATTGCAACATTATAAAATCTATAAGTATGTTGCATTTTATGGATGTTGCGACAAGTTTTCTATAACAACGACGATTTTTTTTCCATATGTTATAATAGAAAAATATAATAGATATTCTATTATACACCACTCAATTTTATAACATAATTATCAGTATATGTCTGTGGGGAAGAATGTTATAAAACATTAGAGGTGGGAAAAGAATTAAAGAGGGTGAAAAGGGTGATGATAAATGTTATTTCCCTTGCAAAAATTGTTGTACTAGATGTCCCGAAATAGTTTTAACAACAACAACTAAAAAACATTGTAGAAAATATGGGCACATGGACGGGAGATCAAATGAATATCGTTCCATGGTAATTATATATATATATTCATTATCTATTTTAATATTGATTGTATTATCAAACTTATATATTGTTTTATACATGCACTAATTTTTCATGATTGTTTGTAATTATAAAGTTAGATTTACCCCCTAAATTTCTGTAGAAAGCACCAAGTAGTAGAAGAAATGATGTTGTACAATATGAGGAACATGAAGTAGATAATGAAGATCAAATTAATGATCCCATGGAAGTAGATGAAAATAATAACATAGTTCAAGATCATGGGACAAATCAAATGATCCAAGACTCATTCGGTCATCCACATGAAGATCATGGGGGCAATAGTGATGGTATTTATGATTAACCTTTGCTTGAAAAGGAAAAAAAACGACTTCATAAAATGTTCAAGAGAAAAAAATTATCTCTGTTGGGTTGGTTTTGTCACTTGGTTGAGCAAAACAACAAAACTTGCATGTCTAGATGAGCCTGCTAGACAACACATAATTTTTGTGAGTGGGTTAGATAAGCCAAACACATGTATAAACAAAGAAATAAACTAAAACAACTAAGAAATAAATGTTAGAAATCATGAGAAACTTAGAACCATGAAAATCAAACAATGACCAACATAATTCTACCAATGGATCAATAGATTAGTAGGCAAAACACCGTAGAGAAAGTTTAGGGACTTATGAGTCCCCTCTTCCTCCTTGGGAGGGCTCTTGAGTTCACTAATTTAGAGCTCTTAATACAATGGAAGAAATGGAAAATGGTGAAGAAAAAAAATTCCTATTCCCTCAAGAGGTGAGTGGAATGGCCTATTGCAATGGTGCTTGAAGGTTTCCAAGAGAAAAGAGGATTCCCAAGGAAGAATTCTTGCAGCATAACAATACTATGAAGATCTTGGTTTCTTATCACACCCATGGCTCTTATTTATAGAATTCATACATGAAAAGATGTAATTGGTTCATAGTGTGAACAAGGGGCCTTTTAGGGCACCCTCTATCCCTTGACCAACCCACAAGCTAGATTTCTCTCAGATATGAGTGTCAAATCGTGTTGGGGGTCAGATCAGAAGTGGTTGAGGGGTCGGCAAGATCCATAAATATGTCGCTCATAGAAGTATGTGGCTTTTCTTGTACACAGTTGCGCATTTTGCGCACTGAGGGTTGTGTTGGCCCGCACATACTATGCACTTTGCGCACGCTTCCTTTGGTGAATCTGCGCATTTCAATTTTTGACCCAATTGTATAGTTTTTTTCCTTTTGAATGCATTTTGGTGTTGTAGGTGGACTAATTTCTGGTGGCATTGATGTGTTTCTTTAACCATTTGTATCCAATGTTGCAGATGATTTTTCAGTGATAACATATGCCCCCTAATGTGTGAGGTTAGGAGCATAGGTATAGTCAAAATACATCAATGTTTCTTTTGTTGAGAGTGCCATTGTAATGAAGAGCGAAGAGAGGAACTGCAAGAGCGATCCAACGGAGGGAGAGGGAAAAATGTGGGACCCAAACATTTCTCTAGGGAGAAAAAAAGAAATATGTGTACAAACGAGGTGGGCATGCCCCATGCTTGTGTCATGAGACCAAAATGTGAGACTGTAACAAAATATGTATGTTGATGTAGATAACTGCAGTGCCCTCGGGGGTGGTTGATAACGATAGATGATAGTTCTGAATGGTGATCAGAATCTAAAGTGAGGCAAGGATGACTGTAAGAATGTTCAATGACTCATAGGCATTGATGTCCTAATAAATTCAGAGGTCTTCGACTGATATGAAACAACTGCAATAGTCGTATAGTAAGGCCCACCATAACATGACATTTTGATGAAATCAAATGTTATGGGGGTCAACGAAATTAGAGAGCAATGATGATTCTCTCAGTGTCGTCTAAGAATCCTCATTGTAAAGGTAATGAGAGTCAAGATATTGCCTCCCTTCTGGAAACTATGCTGATGTCGACAGGAAGGGATAAGCGACTCCAAGAAGAAAAGGGATTCGTGAAACCCACTGAGATGATATCAGGTACTGACGGGTAACATGAATGAAGTCTAGGTGTGGTGAGACTCAAGACTTCCCTTGGTTGGGAAATTGTGAAGGAGGATTGGCAACAATCGTAAAACTAAATCTAGTGTCAGGGGGACGACTAGATATGGGGTTAAAGTGTGCGAGAGGCTAACAAAGTGGACAAACGCAGAGATCATGGGTACATGGACTTTGGATACTCAAGGTTCATGAACAATGTTAGAATGAAAAAAAAAGAGGGGATGCCTCAACCAAGGGCGACATGGGTTGTTTTTCCAAGGAAAAAATAATGTCATCAAGGGCGACGACGAAAAAGCTAAGTATATACTAGAAACAAAGGATTTTTTCATTTACCAAATAAATAAACAATGATTTGGATTGATCATACAGATAGAGAAATGGGTGCCCTAGTGAAATATGGCTTAGCCTATTAGGGCACAAGTTGGAGAAAGAAAATTGGTGGAGGGCAGGGGCCCCATGGGTGGGTTTTTGTATTAGGTAAATAGATGGAGGAAAATTTGTAGATGGGAAAACTGATGGTTGATGAGATGAAGAGCTAATGATACTGCAGAGGTGTAGTCAATACAACTGAGATGATCTGATCTGGGAGTCCATTGGGAAAGTTAGCAATATAATGAGAAGAAGTATGGGGTTCATTCTTAGAACTACATAAGACTATCAATACTCCCATCCCTAAGGGGTAAAATCGACATGAGTGTCAAGTTGCCAAGGGGAACTATGAATGGGAAAACTCATGTGGGGGAGAGTGATACCAGGTGATAGTACCCAAATGCAACAGAGGTAAAGGTACTACAGAGTTGGATGTAAGGACCCTAAAGGTAAATGTCAGAGGGGATGGTTGGGAGATGAAATTTGATTTACATAGGGAATAATTACATGCTAGTGTCGAACATATACCTGAAGGGGTTGTAAGCTTGCGAAACAAGTACCTACACACATGAAAAACAAAAACCTAACATGAACAATATCTGATGATAAAGAACATATAACAACTATTTGATAAAATTGAACATGAGCATGCGTACCTGAACGTGATGTGAGAAAAATTCCCCTCTGGGGCCACGTGCAGATGATGATCTGGGGAATGTGAATGTGTAGATGGCGGGACCAAGATTCTGTGGCTGAGAATGGATCGGAAAACAAAGGCTCTGGGGTTTTGTAACAGAGTGTGGAAGTTAGGAAAAAGGGGCTATATAAAGCTGGTGGGCCCACAATGCCACCTCATTTGTACCTGTCACTGTAGTTGAATTGACGAGATTGCTCTGAGGAGATTTGGAGATTGCGGGAGAGTGAGGCTACTGATCTGGGAGTGGCAAGAGACAGGTTAGTGGTCATATCCTCCTACGTCGTGTGAAATTCTTAATTTGTAGGTAGGGACTGTATGGAGGGCCATACAAGGGATTGTTTGGGTAGGGTCCCACCCATGCGTGGGAAAAGGAAGAATACCCACACATATGTGCGAGGGTATAATCTATTTTCCAACACACAATGTGTGACTATGCTTGACACAACCGTGCATGTGGGCACGGGGGATAGGCATACAAGTGTGCATGAGATGTGCATCTGCCTGACTGACAATCGTGCACTTATGCACAACTGTTACTCAGACATTTGTTCATTAGTACGTAGCTGTGCAAAGAACAGGCGTGCATATGTGTGAACCTGTCTGGGTAAAATCTACACACTAGAGGCAAGGCTAAGGGGTTGAAATTTTTGAATTTTTTATCCTTGTTTATGGATGATGAGGTTGACCAAGTGTTTATGTGTAGATGCAAGTGATCAGTAGACAATAATAGAACGATGCCTGTGCAATGGAGAGAGCGTGTATGGGACCGTCTACGGGAGGCAATGAGAGAACAGTCGGGGGTTCAAAGATACTTGGCAGCCTGTGGGTTGCTCAAGTTCTTCGACTGCCCTTTGATATGTTCAGAGGAGTTCCTGCTTCAGTATCTGATTGAGATGTGGAGCACTGATCTGCAATGCTTCATAGTGAGAGGTGAGAAACTGACATTCTCAGCCACCGAGGATGTGTATTTTCTGACAAGGCTCCCATTCCATGGGATGGCCCTTCCTATCAATCCCCAACTGTCGAGGGAGGATTGATTGGGCGACTTGGCGGCTCGCCATTGTACTGGGTTGAAACCTATGTCGGGTTCAATCATATGGATTGAGGCTATTGACGACCGCTTGACATAGTGCATCGTCGTGATGGTGGTGAGGATATACAAATCCTTGGGGACTCAGCGGATCATTGTAGGTCAGCTGAGGATAGTGGAGCGGGTCCTGGATGGGGACATTTTTGCATGGGGTGTGCTTCTACACACCAAGTTTTTTTGGGACGGGTTAACCAGTGTCGGCGAGTCGACTCCGGTAACTTCATGTTTGGATCCATTATGGTGGCCTAGTTTCTTGAGAGGGTGCCTCTGTTGCACCTGAGGATCTTTCTCGAGCCCATGGGGTGACGAGAGCCGTGTTTGATGTGATGGGCCCATGTGTTGGCCCGACATGAAGGTGGGAAGGGTGGCCACTATTTCATGACCATAGTGGCTCGAGTGTGGTGTCAAATGCCACAGGTGATTCTAAGGTGGCCATATCCGGGTATGGACTACCGCCACGACCTAGACATGATGTTGCCTCCTGGGGAGGAGAGGGATCAACGAGGTATGCTTTTGTATTATGTTTTTTATGTTTTATGATTTCGATATATAACATTGATGATATATGTATATATGGATGCTGACACTATCTCTGGTGTTGTTTTGTAGATGTGGGACGCCGAGGCCGAGAGGCGGAGGTGGTCGGGGATTCATCTTGTCGGGGACCAGTGCAACTGACGCCTACAGAGCCGAGGGTGAGACAGAGGTGGCGACAAGATGATGTTGGTGCTGGACCAACGCATGAGCCATAGGTAGAGGCTGAAGTGATGTTGGCATACATGCATCGACGCTTCAAGCATGTTTTACAGGGTGTACCTGAGGGCATGTGGGCCCATATCCAGGATGAGGAGGTCCTAGAGCAGTGCGTGGGTGTACCGACAGAGTGGCAAATCCTGATCCATTGAGTGGCAGTAGCAGGGGCAGCGATGACTGGTCGGATGCCTCCTGGAACAGGAGGGACCCCAGCTGGTGG
>JASDQU010103259.1:57712-71416 GCA_032191745.1 Picea mariana | reverse complement strand
TCATGAAAATGATATACATTGTTGAGTTGTAGGACGACAAGTTGGGAATCTAATAGAATGCTAAGGTGATAAATGTGGCAATGAATGGCCTCAGTAAGGATACCAATGACGACATTGTATTCATATTGGTTGTTGGTGGTCGAGCCCAAACATATGCCACTTGAGTGGAGCAAGACATGTGAGGGAGTATAGAGGGCCCAAGCGATGAAGAGAGACTTTGGGTCCAGCGGCTAGCACCATCAATGTAACCAATGTGGTACGCTGATGGATGATGCATCTATTAATAAAACGGATGATCGATTAGACATGAGGAGTGGTGGCAAAAAATATGACTAAAAAATCTACAAATGTGTACAAAGAAATGCCTGAGGTAGGATGGCTACGCTCATGCGTAAAACTTCTTCAAGTACAATTTGTTGACGGGTTCTTTGAGAGGGTATCCTTATAGAGAGGCCAATATGTATGCATCTTTAGTGAGGCAGTGTTGGATGATGTAGGGTCCATGCCATAATGACTCAAATTTCCCATCATCGAGAGTATCGTGGGCAATATCGTAGGCTAACATGAGATCCCCTTCGTTGAATGAGCGAAGGTTGATATGGTGGTCGAAAGTGGCTTTGGACCATTTTTTAGCTGCCTCATTGTTTTCTAATGAAGATCGTTGATCTTCATCAATCAAATCTAAGGTTAGCAAGCACTACTCCATTGGAGCAGTGTCAGGTAATAGCTCAATGGTAGTGTGTAATGTGGGGATTTCACATTCGATGGGGATAGTGGATTCTATCCCATGAACTAGGTGGATCGGTGTAAAACTGGTGGCAGTTTTGAATGCCATGCGATAAGCCCATAACATGGGAAACAACATATGATTCCAGTTGGTATTATGTTTGTTGACGATATGTCGTAGCATGGTTTTGAGGACTTTTTTGACAACCTCAACCTATCCGTTGGACTAAGAGTAGTATGGGGAGGCGAACTCATGGGAGAAGCCTAATTTTGAGGAGAGTTCTACAAAGATATTGTTCTGAAAATGTTCACCATGGTTAGACACTAACTGTAGTGAGACTCCAAACTGGGTAATGATGTGGTTAAAGAAAAAACGCATTATAGTGTTAGCGGTGTTGTTTAAAGTGGGCATGGCTTCGAACCATTTGGTAAAGTAATCTATGACCATGAAAATGTACTTGTGTCCATTACTATATCGAGGGTGGCAATTCATGAAGTCTATGCCCCATTTACAGAAGGGGTTGGCTATGATGATCAGATGTAGAAGAGTTGATGGTGCATGTGCTTTGATTGCATAAAGCTGGCATTTATCGCATCGCTTGACAACATGTATGTAGTCATGAAATAACGTGGGATAGAAGTTCCATGCTCGAATGCTTTTTTGTGTGATGGGCATACCCGAGAGGTGACCACTGCAAGCGCCGCTCTGGAAATCATTCAAGACTTTGTTAGCTTCGTCGATGGTAAGACATCGCCAAAGGATGGTGTTGACCCCATGTTGATAAAGAACGTCTCTGATGAGGGGGTATCGAGGGGCTTAATGGAGAATAAGTCGACGGTCATCTTGAGAGAGATGAGACCCAAACTTCTATGTACAAAGGTAGACAACAAGGTCATCATACCAAGGGCATCGGAGGGGATGAAGAAGAGGTGTTTGTTGGATAAATCCTCATTGATGGGGGAGGTTTTTGTGCCTAAGGGAAAATTTGTAATGAGTTTAGCTAGGACAAGAGATTTCTTTCTTTTGGGAGTTGAGAACTCTAGGTCGTATTCCTGAAGGATAACGATCCATCGGGGAAATTTTCCATTAATTTGTCATCGACTAAGCAAGCATTGGATGGGGTTGGCATCTGCTACGACCTTGGTAGTTTGAAACGACATATAATGGCGCAGATTTTGGACTGCGAGGACAACTGCTAAGGTGAGTTTCTCATCGTGATTATATTTCAAGGGTGGCCCTGAAATTTTTACTAATGTAGTAAGTGACATGTTCATGCCCATCATCCCCTAATATGACGAGGACTCCTTCTACTGAGACAACTTAGGCTAACAAGTAGAAGATGTAATCACGATTGTAGTCTGGGGTACTAATAAAAGGAGCATTGGATAGGTCAGCTTTCAAATCATCAAAAGTTGTTTGAGCATGTTCGTCCCATCGAAATCAGATATCATGACGTAGTAAGCAGAGAAAACCATGCGCGCGAGTGGCGTAGTCTGGGACAAAGCGTCATAAAAAGTTGACTTTTCCTTGTAGGCTTTGCAGCTGGTGTAAATTCCTCAGTGGTGGAATTTCTGTGATGGATTGGACCTTGAGGGGGTCCACCATGATGCCATTTTGGGAAACGATAAACCCAAAGGAGGCATTCGACAGTGACGCAAAAGACACACTTGAGGGGGTTCAAGAGGATATTGTACTGACAACATCGTTGAAAAACGATGTGTATGTCGTCTAAATGCTGAGATTGCTTTTTGGATCGAGCATTAAGGTCTTCCAAATAAGTGAGGATGATGCGAGTAAGATCATGGAAAACGTAGATCATGGCCCTTTGGAACGTAGCACCTGCGTTCTTGAGTCCAAAAGGCATGACACGATAGGCAAAGGTACCCCAAGGCGTAGTAAAAGAAGTTTTATACTGATCTAGTGGATGGATTTGGATTTGATTGTACCTGGAGAACCCATCCATAAAGGACAGTGCCTCGTGGTCAGCACAGTCATCGATGATTTGGTCGATGAACAGGGTAGGAAAGTTGTCTTTGGGACATGCATGGTTGAGATCATGAAAGTCTGTGTAGAACCGAATAGTGTCCCGTTTCTTGTTAATGGGGATGGGGTTGGAGACCCATGAAGTGTATGCGATGGGGTAAATGAACCCAATAGCACGTAACTTGTCAATTTCGGCTTTGATAGCCACAACTTTGGATGGGTGAAGAGGGCATTGCTTTGGACGAACTGGGCTGACATCTGGCCAAGTGTCGATTTGATGTTCGACTATAGATGGATCGAGGCTAGGCATATTCATATATGACCAGGAAAAAATATCATGGTATTCCTAAAAGAGAGCATTGTAAGCAATGAGTTCTTCAGGGGAGCATGTGGCACTAATGGTGATTTATTTACAATTCTCAGTTTAATGGAAATGGCGATTTTGACAGTGGGGGGGATGTTGTCCATGAAGCCTTCTTCAAAGCATCTAGGGTAGGAATAGGTTTGTTGAACCAATATATATGCATAGGAGGAATACAATCCTTGGTTTTGATTGTGCATATGGAGGCTTCGATATGAGGGTGAAAGGCATTCTATGAAAGAAAAAGTGCTCAATGATGGAGTGAAATCCATGGGCAATCGGGGGTAGTGAGTTCCTCCAAGATAGCTTCATCACAGTGAAAAATGCGGGAGTATAGAGGATCCTGGGAGGTGACAGGGGGAACTTTCAATGGGTAAGCGTTGTTGTCTTCAAGTGGTGAGGATGCATATGGGATATCATGTACATGGTGTGAGGGGTTGTTGGACACAAAGTACATGTTTCGATACTCTCGAGGGTACCTTGTTCGTTTGGGGACTGACGATGAAATATATCGAATGTTAGTAATGTGGGCCTCAGTAGGGGGTGGCTAAGAGGGATTTGGCCGAGATGTTTGGCGTATTGCGGCTAATGTTTGGAAAAATTGAGGTAGATCTAGGCAATGATGAGTGTAGTGGTTGTATTATAAGGATATGGCACAAGAAAATTTGGTTCAAGGATTCCATAGTAGTAGTGGATGTACTTGGTGGAGTGGCGAGCAATGTGGTTTCCTTAGGGAGCTAGATCAGATTGCGTAACTTGGGAAGAGTAGGGCATCTATTGGTGGGGTGTCCCTCTCTTTCACATAGTGCGCAAGGAGGTTGAGCTCGAGGAGGAAGTAGATTTGTGGGCTCATTCTTCTTCTGTATGCCCCCAGTGGTGGTGGTGGTGCCAACAGTTGGGGGTGAGGGTGGGGTGGAAAGAGCCTGTACTAGGATCTACATCAGTAGGCCCTTTGTTTGAGGAGGTAGAGATAGTGTAGGGACCATCATGAGTGGATGGAGATACCATACATGGATGGAAATAACCATGTTTAGAAGGGTGAGAGTAGTAGCTACTTGGAATGCTTAGACTCCAGGTGGGGGGTAGAAAAAGGGAATTTGGGTAATGGCTTGGGGAACTGTCTCCCAAATCTGGATTTTCCCCTAGAGGGGGGGAAATCAGGGATAAGTGGTGTAGTGGGGTTCTCAGGGGATTCTTGAGGTAAATTTCTTCAACTGGTGGAACTTCGATGTGGGGAGGGACCTTGATGGGAGGAGTATTTTATCCGATATATGTTCCATTAGAAGATACTACACACACTTGTGTTGAAGGGTGTAGGAGAGGTGGTGCTCCATGATCATATGCCCCCAACAAGGATGGGTCCTTGAAAATTCTGGGACCCATGTCAATGACCGAAAAATCATCGGAGCTAGTGCGGACAAGGGGGAAAATGTTATCAATGTTGGTGGAATGGTTAGGTTCGTAATGTGTAAGTTGGTCGATGGTGATGATTTTTCTATTGTGGGGGAACATCATTGTTTGAAACACAGAAGAGGCTACCTTCTTCATAGAATACATGTAGCTACGGCCAAACAAGATATTGTAATCAAGTGGGGCATTGATAACTTCAATGTCGATCAAGATGGTTTTTCCCCCAAGTTCTATGGGGACATTTTGGAAGAGTCCTTCAGGGGATGATGGTCGACCATCATAAGCTCCCAGGGTGATGGCAGATGTTACTAGCTTAGGTGAGCCAAGTTTTTTCCATACTACTTTGGACATGATGCATGTGGATGCACCTTCACCAATGATACATCAATGAACTGTGATGTTTCAAATTTTAACTGGTATCTGGAAATCTACCAGGGCAGGGAGGCGCGGTTCTCCGCTATCTAGATCAAAGGTGATGAGTCTAGTGTCATTTGGGTCGACTACCCCAAGGTAGAAAGCAATGATTTCCGTTGAGTTGGACAGGTCTGGAGGACCTCCAATACAGACATGGTTGCAGGAGACTGTGCTAAGTTGTCAACTAGACTGTAGTTATGGGGTTCCCTAGCATGAGGGTTATGTATGTTCTGTCGTAATGACATACATGGTATATGAGGGTTTGGTTCAATGTTAGGGCATGGAATCATCAAGGGTTGTTCGGTTGTAGCTAGAGCTGCTTCTAAGGTGGTTGGGGTAGATTCAGGGGGAACACCATATTGGAGACTGTGTGTTTTCTATAGAATCTCTTCTTCCCTGGTAAGGAGGATGTTGCGGTCGGTCGGGTTTCCCGGTTGATTGGGACCTAGGTTTTGATACTGCCCCATTTGGGGTGGAGCAAGGTGTACCTCCTTTTGGGTATTCATCACACCTTGGTGTGGAATAGGGTTTCGCAAAATGACTGAGGGTGGTTGTTGCAAGTATTTTTGCGGGGCCTGATGAGGGGAAGTTGGTGCTGAAATACGTTGTGCGTTCATGGATTCTTTCATCCATTCAAAGTCGACAATTTGGGGGAAATGGTGTGTATAATTTCCATACTCACCACAAAGAGCGCAAGGGAAGTTATTCTAGAGGTTATTGTTTCTCCCTTGTCAAGGTTGATCGTTATTGTTGCCCCCTTGGGGGTTTTGGTTTCCTTGATTCTGGTTTCCCACAGCGAGAGAGTTTTCTTAGGGGTTATTTCCTCCTGGTCTCGGGTTGTTATTGTTTCAGTTTTTCCCTTTCTTCTTGGCATTATTTAGCAGATGGGTCAGATTTTCAGTATTCAATTGTTCAAAAGTTTGAAGTTGTTTAATGGGAGAAGGTTGAAAAATGTTAACGTCGGCCTGTGGTTGTCCTAGTGGGGGAGAAACCGGTTGTGGAGAACCAGGAAATGGAAAATATGGATTGTTTTGTGGAGAAGATACTTATGGAGTGTAGGAAGTTGGAGCACTTCCACTAGTGCTAAGGTTGTATGCGAAGGTAGAGGGTGAACCTGTACTTGGTTGAGATACTAGGTGCATTATGAGTATCAGTGAGGGTCCACCCATTGATGGAGGGGGAGAAACAAGATGTTCCTATTTGTGAGTGGGAGGAGGGTAGTAAAACGTCCCTCCATATGGTTGTGGATATTGATGTGCACCATAAGCGAGTGACGGGTGGCCACAAGGGTTGATATGGTTCATAGAACCAATCAACCCATCCACAATGTAAGACATCCCAAGTTTTTCCTGACCGAATGGTATGGGTCTGGGTGCATCAAGAAATATTGTTTATAAGTAACCTGATTGAGCATAGATGAGGTCAAATTGTTGAGCCTTGCTAATGGCCTCCTCTTCTGATTGAGGAAAAGTGGATGTTACATCCTTGGAAATAACAAAGACAAGTGATTTGAGAAACCAATCAAGACATTGTTCCTTGGTGGTTTATGCTTTACACAAACTATGTCACCGATGACATTCATGGATGTGGTTGGTTATATGGATAGAAGTGGTTTGTTTGAACTCATAGAGAAGTTCCAAGCCAGTATTGTGATGAATTGGTAGTTGAAAAAGGGACAAAAAGGCTTTGGCCAATGATTCAAAGGTCACATGGGACCCTGATTTTTTGTCCACATACCATTTTGTTGATGGGCCTGTGGGAGTTCTTTGAAATAACCTCAAGTGGATGGAATCATCCATGATTTTCTTTGAATATAGGTGGAAGGTCATAACATGGTTGGCGGGATCTTCCCCCAGTTTTCCTTCAAACTTCAAAATATATGAAGGTATTTTGGAAGGCATATTGGGCCATGTGGGATCATGTAAAATGGGATCATTCATGAGTTTGGTCAAATCAAGAATGTTGAGGTATTCTAAGTATGGCATAGGGATATTTGGTGGAGGATTAGTTCCATCCATTGTGTGAGAAGGTAGTGGACATGTCCCTTGAGAGAGATTTGGTTGGGTTGTACTTCTCCCTTGAGAAGAAGTTTGACCCCCCTCTCCTTGTGAAGGAGAACTAGTAGATGGATGGCCTTGGGTGTTTAACCCAAGAAAAGTGGAACCAAATAAAGCTGATCCAAAAATAGTAGCACTCACGGGGGTGTGAGATGGTTGAGTCGATGAGTTGGAAAGACTAGGGACTCCTCTCCTCCTAAAATAGAAGGGAGATTCTGTAAGCGTCTAGAACGTCGAGGATTTTGTGGGTCCCCTATGGTTTCCGACTAGCAAAGTGAATGTGTGCAAATGGTGACAAGAGATAAATAAATGAACACGAGCTTTGTATATTTTTGACCTTCACAAATAGTATAATTCACAATTACATGTAATCAAATGAGAATCATACATAAATCAACTGTAAATAGGCAAGCATATGGATAGGTGGATTTTGTCTGCATGGGGGAACAATAAAAAAAAATGCTTGTGTCCTAAAAGACGTATCATTCTTCCGCTCAAATAGTACTGGGCCTTCCAATAGCACTTAACAGTGGGGTCTGAAGCCACTGGAAGAGGAACTAGTGAAGGTTGAAATAATCAGTTATAATTAGGGGTAGAGGGTGCATATCCCAAAAGAGCTGGTGATATTTCCCAATAGCCACACAAAATATGATCAAGGTGAGATTGCAACCCGCAATCGCCACCTGGGTAGATGTCCTGAGTTTTGGCCACTATGTACCTCAGAAAAAGTGCGACATTTAGATTTTCGGCCTCAAAAATGGGTCACGGGCTGGATGACCTCCCAAGAGTTGGGTTACTCAAGGAGGGATGCACAGAACATCCATACCTCGGCCTTCGACCCTTCAAGGGTATCTCCCTCCCTTATGTAGGAACACTTGACTTGGAGGATTTGAAAGTTCCCTATTTCTCAACTTCTACTATTTGAAAATGTGAGAATCTGATAACGGGGGGTTATTTGGATGCCTAACCCCGAAATCCTACCTAGACTAAAAAATTTCTTTTGGCACCTCCTGTGGATGA
Source organism: Picea mariana (assembly GCA_032191745.1). Classification (NCBI taxonomy): domain Eukaryota; kingdom Viridiplantae; phylum Streptophyta; class Pinopsida; order Pinales; family Pinaceae; genus Picea; species Picea mariana. Next base: position 63,444 of record JASDQU010103259.1, on the reverse strand, counting down.
AAAATTTGTGTTTTTAGAAATTTTTTAGATGTGGTGGGTTGAGAGATTGGGGGTGTGGATCAATCTCATTTGAATTAAATGGGTGTGGATAATTTCCAAAGAAGTAGTCATATCTTTCAGAATTCCTTCGACCTCCACTATTTCAAAATAGAAATTATGCATGTAAGGAGTGGCTTTGTGTGCAAGCAAGTGAAAAGTGTGCCACGATTTTAATAAGTTAGGTGTGAGATTGTAACACGTGGACTTCCTTTGGTCCTTACAAATCTTATTTACCTAGCTTAATATGTGTCTTTGATACAACCTTGCAGAATATTTAAAGCCCTAAAGAACTAACAATGTGGACATATGGGTCCTTACCAATCCTTTAAACTCCCTAAATGTTGTTTACACTAAGAAAGATTTGAACCTATCATAGATTGCAAGAATGTGGGCATGTATGGGCCCGTTACTTTGGTCTTAAAACTTCCCTAGGTTGTGATGTAATCTAAGAAAGCAATTTTAAGAAACTATCCCAAGTTTGCAACATGTGGGCATGTATGGGCCCTTACAAAACTTTAAGATGATTTCAAAAAACTAAGAGGAACCCTAGGGGGGATTTTGTTAGAATATAGAAGATGGTGTGCTCATTTTACCATTGACGATATCTTCATCACCCAACCATAGGTCGAAGCCTCCCTCCGAGCACCTTAACCTTGACTGAAAATTACTCCGGAAGAAAACTCTAGGCTAGATAGCCAAACAAAGGGTAGCACACCTTTTCCCAAGGATAACGCATCAAAAAATATTGATCAGATGTTCCAAACCATAGCCAAGAGATATTCAATCCAATACAAACCAGCTCTTCCTCCAAACCTACACACAATACTGCAACTGCAGTGCGCACCAAACTGGGAAAATTGCAATTCTGAGATGCTGCAAATGAGAACTGGTGCCCTGTATTTATAGTAGATCTGTCAGTTTTTTTGGGGCCAACTTCTCCTTCTGGATAAGTGCATGTTCAGTATATTATTATTATTTATGGTCGACTTCTTATCTTGGAGGCTAATAGCCTAATATAAATTATCTTCTTGAGCCGACAAGGCTTCTAGTGTTATTAGCCAACTCATTAGGGTTTCTCTTGCTTCCCGGAGTCCTCTATTCTTGTCAGGTTCACACGTGGGGGTAAATACATCCCGCAGCTACCATAATATTAACAAATTTGTTCTCTCCTAAAGATTTTTGTTAAGGGAGTTGAAACTTCATCTCAACTTCCTTTCTGATTCCCAAGATTACACTAAGGTGCGAGGGAAGAGCATACTTGAGGGTCAAAATTGGTTTCTAGTCCCACTTTAAGCGATTTATGTATGAAAGCAATAACCTCAACTTAACATTTTACAAGCCAAATAAGCCATTCATGTGGAAACAAAGAAAAAGAGGAGAATATTGGTTATTTTTACCCCCTAAGTGCCTATTTTAGTTAACCTTTCATATGAGAAAGGAATCTAAGTGGAGTGCAGTTGCCTTACAAAGTGCATGAAAATAAAAATTTGAAGGCTAGGCGCCTTCAAACCTTTCATAAAAACCCTTACAATTTGAAAAACCGGAGTTATGCGTGGGTTACAATTCTAGCAGGCACGCAGAGGGTTCACAATGCGTAGAATGTGCAGATTAATGAGGTATGTTTCGTGCACAGTGCACGTCTGTGGGCAAGAAAAACCATACACTTTCTGTCACACGTCGAGGGAGAAATTTCCAAGTGAAATAATCCTTCCTCAACTCTGAATTTTGACTTTGGTAGGCTTGGCTAGGCCAGTTTAATTACCTGCAAGACAAAATAATAAAAATGAAGTGCTCTCTAAGATCAAATAGGGAGGAATTTGATACTGATCCCCAATATGGTCGCCAATTTGTTGTGTTGGTTTTGTCACTTGGGTGACCAAAAAAACAAAACTTGCATGTCTAGATGAGCTTGCTAGACAAGAAATAAGTTTTTTGAGTGGGTTAGATAAGGCAAACACATGTATAAACAAAGAACTAAACTAAAACAACTAAGAAATAAATGTTAGAAAGCATGAGAAACTTAGAACCACTAAAATAAAACAATGACAAACATAATGCTACCAATGGATCAATAGATTAGTAGGAAAAACATCGTAGAGAAAGTTTAGGGACTTATGAGTCCCCTCTTCCTACTTGGGAGGGATCTTGAGTTCCCTAATTGAGAGCTCTTCTTACAATGGAAGAAATGACAAATGGTGAAGAAAAACAATGCCTATTCCCTCAAGAGGTGAGTAGAATGGCCTATTGGAATGGTGCTTAAAGGCTTCGAAGAGAAAAGAGGATTCCCAAGGAAGAATTCTTGCAGCATAACAATACTATGAAGATCTTGGTTTCTTAGCACACCCATGGCTCTTATTTATAGCATTCATACATGGAAAAATGTAATTGGTTCATAGTGTGAACAAGGGGCCTTTTAGGGCACCCTCTAGCCCTTGACCAACCCCCAAGCTATATTTCGCTCAGATATGAGTGTCAAATCGTGTTGGGGGTCAGACTAGAAGTGGTTGAGGGGCCAACAAGATCCATAAATGCATCGTTCATAGAACTGCATGGCTTTCCGCGTACACATTCACGGATCTTGCATATTGTGTGCATTGAGGCCTGTGTTGGCCCGCGCATATTGTGAATTGTGGGCACACTTCCTTTGGTGAATCTATGCATTTCAATTTTTGACCCAATTGTGTAGTTTTTTTTCCTTTTGAATGCATTTTGATGTTGTAGGTGGATTAATTGTTGCTGGCATTGATGTGTTTCTTTAACCATTTGTGTGCAATGTTGCTGACAATTTTTCAATGATAATACTCTCCACTACATTGTTGTTGGTCAACTTAAAGGTTACGAATCACTTGTCGAACACTTGTATGACACAGATCCTAAGGTATGCATAACGTTTCATCACATATACATAAAGGTTGATTTTTCCCCTTTTTTAAGTGTTAATTAATGTGTAAAATAAAAATGTAATATTTACAATTACTATTCTTTACATTAACTAGTTATTTTTTATGTTTTAGATTGTTAGGTGAATTTTTGTTACCCTCGTCAAATATTTTCCCTCGCACATATCGAGATTTACATGCCATTATGAAATACATTGGAATGGAGTATCAAAGTATAGATGCATGTCCCGATGATCATATTATATATTATGGACAACATGCATCAAAAACAAAATGCCCGATATGTGGTATCAATAGATATCAAATTGATCAAGTAACAAAAATGGTGCGTCGAAAGGTTCTATGGCATATTCTCATAATTTCACATTTGCAGCGACTGTTTAGGTGCCAAATCATAGCACAATTTATGGATTACCATGCACGAAAGAGAATTGAAGATGACGTTCTTCGAATGCCTGCAGATGGTTATGCATTTAAGGAAATTGCTACAAAATGGACAGAATTTACAGATGAACCTCGTAATGTTAGGATTTCAATGGAAACTGATGGTGTTAATCCATTTGGAGAGCTCTGGTCTGTTTACTCAGTGTGGCATATTTTTTTTTATCAACAATAAAATTCCTCGGATTTCAATAAAGAGGGAGTACATAATGTTGACAATGATTGTTCCAAGTGCTTGTTTACATTAATTTTTCGAATGTAAAATTTTCATTTTTCTCTTTTTTTTTTTTGCATAATATCTTTTATTTATTTATTTACATATATATACATACCCTGGTAGTAATTTTGTGTAATTTCAAACAATTAGGTAAGTACCAAGTTAAAGATATGAATGTGTATATCAATCCTCTTATTGACGAGCTACTAAAGTTATGGGAGGGCATCAATATGTATGACATCTGTAAACAAATTGGGCAGAAGAGTTTTCAATGTCGTGGAATACTTTTATGAACAATTCATGATGCCCCAGGAATAACACATGTTTGTGGTATGTAATGTTTCATATTGCACTCTTGAATAGTATATAATTAATTGAATATATCATGCATGTTTTTTAAATAATCCTTTCATATATTAATAATTCACATTAATCCATCTTTTGCAGGTCTTCAAACAAACAATAAATTTGCATGTCCGGTTTGTGGTCCTAAGATGAAATCTTGCCAGTCAAAAAGTTTAGGAAAGGAGGTGTTTGATGAGTATAGACACTTCCTCTCTAAGAACCATAAGTATCGTACTATTGAAAAAGATATTTTCAATGGGAAACAAGAGACTGGACTAAGATCACAAAGAATGACACCTCGCCTATGGAAGTTGGCATATGACAAAATTAATCCTCGAGGTACGCATTTTTCTTATGTATCATAAATGGAAGCATGTTTTTAAATTTTATTTTAATTATTCAATTTATTTTACCACATTTGATAAATAGTGTTCTAATTTTTTGTATGCTTCATCAATGTCGTTGTCGTGAAGGTAGTAATAATGGGCTTCCATGAGGAATGAAATGGTATCCCACTCAGTTCATGAGGTTGCCTTACTATGAGGAGCTAAAAATAGTTAATTTGTTTGATACAATGCATATCGGGAAGTATGTGACTGAAACAATATGGTGAATCATAGATGGAAGGAGGGATAAAGAAAAAATTGTCAAAATTTTTAATGACATTCAAGAAGCCAATCATGCAATGCAAAGTGTACTGATCTGATAAAATAGCGATGTAGACCAAAATAACCTTCCATGGTTATTAACAGAGCAACAAAGCAATGGTGTAAAATAGGTCATTCAAAGAATTAAATTTCCCACAGGTTTTTGTTCAAACATAAAGAATATCTTAACAAAGAAAGGTGAATTTGGTGGGGTAAAAACACATGATTGGCATACCTTCATTAAGGTAATTAATAATTTTAGTATTCAGATTTATATATTGGTCGTATACATTTTTTGATATTTTTATTTATTTTTGTCTAGTTTTGAAACAAGTAACGATTCATTTTTATTGTTACAATATGTTCTACCTCTATCTTTCCCAAACGACTTTAACAACAACGTCAAACAAGATATATATGATCTTGGAAAATACATGAGGTAAGTAGGTGCAATATATATGCAAAAAAAAAATCAATTTTTTGTTGTACTTAATGACATGTTTTTTACTTGTAATGTAATATGTATTATATTTTGTTGAAACATGTTATTTTCTTGCGTCCTGATCTATAGATGGTTTTAATTGAAAGAAATCCATGACAATGATATAAAGTATTGGAAGAGAGAAATTCCTCAGCTAATGTGTGAAATGCAAAAGTATCTACCTCCAACATTTTTCAATGCACAAGAACACAACCTCATACACCAAGTTGAGGAGATTGAAATGTGTGGACATGTACACACAAGGTAAATGTAGATGGTGGAGATACACTTGAAATCATTGAAGGTATTGGTTAGACAAAGAGCACTTCATGAGGGTTCTATGGTGGATGGGTATATGGTATATGAATCCATGGTGTATATTAATCAATATCTTCCTAAATTAGCAACGCAATCTATGCATGCAGTGGATTTCATTTGGGATGTGAAATCCATCAAAAAATTTGAAGGGGAGCAGCCATATGAGGGGGAGGGGGAGGGGGAGGGGCCATATGAGCTTCCACCTTCACATGGTTGGCCTTGTTTAGTAGAGAATAAATTATTCTTGAAACCAAGAGAAGTTCATTCATTCGTATTTATACTCAAAGATCACTCACAAACCCACTCTATATATCGACCCATGAGATTTTGCATTTAAATAATTA
>JASDQU010103258.1:284044-297186 GCA_032191745.1 Picea mariana | reverse complement strand
GAACTTTCAAAGGTAGGTTTGCAGTTGGCAATCAAGATTGGATATATATTTGAGTATCGAGGAAGCATTTTATAGGATGAAACTTGAATGATAATTGAAGTTTAACAATATCTGTCCATTATGATGCAGTATTCGCAGTTCTGGTTATCTCTGGCTAAATATCTGTTTGTTTTTCTTTGATGCTGGAAGATGTAATATGATTATGTTAAGTTACAGTGCACAGGAGATATCCTGGACAACTTATATGTATTGTTTTTTTCAGACAAGGGATACTTGTAGGAATGTTTTCTGTTTATACAAATTGATTATGAAGACAGCAATCTAGCAAGAACTAATATAGCCAAAAGAATAGGTGGGAAAGACAGGAACACAGGCACTAGCATCTAGGGTAACAGTAGCACTCGCAGGAGATCGAGCAGATGTGTCAGGTATTAATAGTAGACCACTACGTTCCAGCAGCAGTGCATAATACATAATACATAAAGGAATCCGCTTTGTTTGCTTGTTGAGTCACAGCCTGGTTGTGGGTGGTCTCACAGTCTAATCTAATTGGCTTCTGAGTCTGGACTAACACTCTGGTCTTGCCTTAAGTTATCTGTTATCTAAGCAAAAGATCTGCAAATGAATCATATTGATATATGGGGGCAAGCGCACGGACACTCATTCCGGGGGAAGAAGCGAGGAACGGTAACTTTTTGATAATAATTAGTGCTACTCGACCCGGGCGTAAGGTTACGAGTTATCTGATTCTCCTAAGAAATAATCTCGAGCTTGATGTACATGGTGGGTTAGATCGTATATATAATATAACATTGAAGAACCAAAATGAATGTGGGTACTTAAAAAACTGTTGACGGCAGCTCTCTTATTGAAGGTACCGGACATGGAAATGGACTTTCATATACGTTTGGGAGATGCAACCACGATTTCCTACTTCCTCTCTAAGGTTGGTGGAGGCATTCTCCTTATTAGACAATCATAAAGACGAGCCGATCGATGAGGAAATCCTTCAGGAAGAACTCCTACTTCGCTAAGAGCATCTCTGAGACCCTCCAACTTGAGAGAGTGAGTATATATATATATATATATATATATATATATATATATATATATATATATATAACTTTTTAATTTTACAAAAAAAAAATCGACCAATTCAATTGTATTTTTTTAATTTTAAAATCTCTCAAATAAACTTTTGTATATCAGAACATTTTTGTAAATTCATATTAAATATAAATATAATTAATTAATTATATCTTTATTTATTTATCATAAATATTATTATGAATTTTAAGGTTTTATTTTATATTCTTTGTTTTATTAACAATAAAAAAAATTAATTAATTATTAATATTAAATAATAATAATAAATTAAAATTAATAAAATGAACAATCATCATATATATTATAATTTAATTATTCTAATTAATTTTAATTTATAATATTATCTCTTTTATATTATTTATTATACATCATGATCTAAATAATTATAATTATAATTATAACTAAATTACAATTATTATATTAATTTTAAGAGTCCGTGAATTAAATAACTAAAGTGTGATATTATGTTCATGATTATTATTTTTAATAACATTTTTTTATTTAAATTATACGAAGAGAATAATAAATTATATATATTTATAAATTTAATTATTTAAAAAATATATTATAATTATATCTTTATATTTTTCAAAATATAAAATTGTATATGTTTTAAATTTATTAATAAAAATGTTAGTTTTGTAATAAAATGTGTATTCATAAATATAAATTTATGTATTAAATTTAAAATGTATAAAGATTTATGTATTAAAATAATAATAAATTGTGTATAATTATGAGCATAGTTTTTAAGACAAAATTATAAATATTATTTGTGTCTTTTAAGTATAATATTTCATTTATTTTAAATTTATTCAAAATCTAAAATGAATATGTTTATTAAAATAATAATAAAATGTATAAAGTTATAATTTTCCTTTTAAATAATAATATATTATATATTTATCTCAAATCATTTATAAGTTTTTTATTTAAATAAATTTTTGAAAATATTGATTCTAAAATGAATGAGATACCATATCATTTAAACAATAATATAAAAATATATTTATATTAAATCATTTATTAAAAAAATTAATCATAATTTTATTTAAATATATTTTTGAAAATATTGATTCTAAAATAAATGACATACCTTATCATTAACAAACAATATAATATCTTTAATTCTAAAATAAATTACATACCTTATCATTTACAAACAATATATGTACCATTATGAAGTCACTTATTTTGGGCAAAATATTATAAATGTATATCCATGTTGTTTATATTATATATAATTTAAATTAATCCATAAAACATGTTTGGTATTATTGACGGGTTTCTTTTGAAAAAATATTAGAAATACATATTCATGTTGCTTAAAAATATAATCATTGTATGTATTTTAAATTTGTTCATAAATACTATATCATTAACAAATAAAATAATATCTTTAATGTATTATAGTATATGTGTTATAATATAACACATATAGTATATGTGTTATATTATAACACATATAGTACATATTATGAAGTAAGTTATTTTGAACAAAATATTATAAATATATATCCATATTGCTTATATTATATATAATTTAAATTAGTCCATAAAACATGTTTGGTATTATTGATTGAGTTCTTTTGAAAAAATATTAAAAATACATATTCATGTCGCTTAAATGTATAACAGTGTATGCATTTTAAATTTGTTCATAAATTATGATTGACATTTTTACATTTTGATCTATATTAAGAAGATAGTGACTTTTTTTTTAAAGATATTATAAATATGTGTTCATATCACTTAAAAGTATAACATTATATGTACTTTAAATTTGTCTATAAAACATTTAGCATTATGAATTTGGTTCTTTTGAACAAAATATATTGGTTGTTTGGTATTTTAAAGTTTGCATATGTAATACCACAACTCAAGTTTATAATAAAACTAACTAATAATAAAAATATTGACTTCATTGTTTCATAGGTGTAGGACATTTGGTGATGGAGTGTTGTTTTAAGGCATTCCGTGATGTTAAAGTCACCTGTTCAAAATTTCGGGTGATTTTGACGGTTTAGATGCCCCTAGTCACGACTTCTTAGCCATAGGCTAGTCCCCCAGGTGACAAACTAATTCAAATTTACATTAAAAATATTATTTATAACTCACTATTAAATTGTGATATATGCTTTAAGTTTAATAGAAACCATACATCAAACAACCTCTCTATATATATTCAAAATATAAAATAGTGTACTATGGTATATGTTTTGAGATAAAACATTACAAAATTACAAAATCCATGTAAAACAAAAACTACTAATGTTCATTAATTTTTTTTATGTGTTTTGAGATAGAACATTACAAAAGCCATGTAAAACAAAAAAACTATTAATCTTCATTAATTTCTTTTAAGAGTATGAAACATATATGTAAATAAATGGAGTATTGATGTTATAATAATAGTTGTAAATAAATGGAGTATTGCTGTTGTAAAAATAGGTTTTTTTTGACTAAAAAGAAAAAGGCAAAACTATTAATGTTAATGTTTTTTTTAAGAGTATGAAGCATATGTATAAATAAATGGAGTATTGGTATTATAAAAATAGTTTTTTGACAAAAAAAAAAAGAAAAAGGAGAATATAAAAGTTATGATTTTATTGTAAATAAATTTGAAATTTTAGAAGTAATATTATACTAAAATGTAGATATTGTTTTTCATTGTGGGTGTTTTTGTGATCCAGAGGGATCCTTCCTTGATTATGGATGGCTATTATTAAAAAACATAGAACTTTAGTGCTATAGTTTACTAAACTTTCTTTATTTCAAAAAAAGGAGAAAAATTGGAAGATTATGATTGAAAACTCAGTTGAATCTTGTAATAATATATGAAATGCATGATTTATAATTTATTAATGTTTTTTTAATTATATTTTTTTGTTACAAGACTATATATATCATTGTCATGAATTGTGCCTCTCCTCTCATGAGAACTGTGTCATTTCTCATGGCCAAATATGGGGAGAGCTAAATGTAATTGGATTGAAAACTAATGTTTTTAAATTATATTTGAAATGAATATGTTTTTCTAATTAATATTATCTACCAATTTAATTTTAGATGAATGTCATTGTCATTTTGTTGAATTTGTTGTAAGTAATGGATAATAGGTTGGAGTATAATTTCAAGGATCTGAGTATTTGGGACCAACCATTTATTATGTCAAGACTTGTGGGTACTCTTTGTGAATGTGAAAATTCATTGAAACATATAGATTTAGACATTTTGACTATAGCAACAAATGTGTTTCTTATAGACTACTTTATTGTAATGGTAGCATGGAATAAGGTGATTCTTCTCTCATATGGAAATTTGGGGTCCATGTAAGTGAAAAAGATAGATGATTTGTGTTCCATACCAATATTGCTTTATCTATCTTCTTTTTCTTACATCTTAATTTCATAAATTAAATACCCAATATCTTCTTGGTGCCTTTAAACATAATGTTTGAAAAGATTTTGAGTTCACTCATGTGGTCTCATCTAGAGTTTGTGTTTAAGGTGAATATGAAGGGGTGGAAAATTTACACTATGAGATGCACATATATATAGAGAGAGAGATAAATAAGGAAAATGTAGTAAAAATTGGTCTCAAAAAGATTTATTATCCCCCGTTTCTCCAACAACATCTTTATATGTTTTTCCATAGGATAAATATGGTTTATTTGGCATCTAGCATTTATATTTGAATAAAAAATACATGGTGCTCAAGTCTCTTTGTGCATTTATTGGCTTACACTAACTAGTAATATGCATTAATCATGAAATGCTAGATGTGGCATATCAATTCCTCCCTAATTAGCAGAAAGTACCCCCACTTTCTCAACAAGATGTGGGAAGGCCTGGTGAAAATAAGATGGGATATCCATTTGGCCTAGGTGGGAAGCTGACCTTGCCACCCGACTAGATAAGAAGTATGTTACTACTAACTAGTGGAGCATGTGTGCATGACCAATAGGGTATCTTCCTCCAAAGGCTATTGAAAATCTAGAATATTATCAGCTGGGTGGGAGACCTAAATGTCCCACTTTGGAATAGGAAACTCATATATCTTGAGAATAATGAAATTAATGATATTAAATCATTAGTGACTAACTAGTGATATGTATTAATCGTGAAATGTTAGATGTGGCATATTAGTTCCTCCATGATTAGTAGAAAGTACCCCCACTTTATCAACAAGATGTGGGAAGGCCTTGTGAAAATAGTATGGGATATACATTTGGCCTACGTGGGAAGCTAACCTTGCCACCCAACTAGATAAGAAGTATGTTGCTACTAACCAGTGCAGCAGGTGCGCATGACCAGTAGGGTATCTGCCTCCAAAGGTTATTGAAAATATGGAATAGTATCAACTAGGTGGGAGACCTGAATGTTCTACTCTAGAATAGGTAACTCATATAGCTTGAGATGGATGAAATTGATGACATTATGGATGTGCATCTGGGAAGGAAAATCCAAGAAAGATGCATTATCATTAATTTGTTGAAGAATAATATAGGGGGCATAGAAAATAGACATAATTTTGTGATGGCATTGCCCCTTAAAACATTGTTTGTCCATATACAACCAGACATAATCACTAATTTGAAGTTGAATAGACACTCTATGTAGTGTTACTGATATATATATGTTTCTTATTCTTGTATGTTGTGACATATTTGGGCATGATAGTTATACGTGTTTCTTGTTAACTACATCCATGATGAATCTATATATATTTGTTGCACATGAGAAGCATGACAATTATTAATTATTCCTGTAAGTTAAACTCTATGGTATGGTATGAATCATGGAGTGCGCAGTGAAGCAGTTCACGTGCAAAAAAGTGATAGAATATGCATGCAACATTGGATTGGTTGTGCGTGCAGTAGTAGGGTCCATGAGGAGAGTGGCCCACGGTGCCACGCGGCATGGTGTTAAGGTATTTGGGGAAAATAAAGGGTGGCATGGTTTGAGTGCCACATGTCAAGCCAAGAGACAGTGTTGGGTAGGTCCATGTGTGTAACGTGTAGACAGTGGACTTAGGATCACTATGGGTTCACAGAGATGGGAAGGTGATATGAAGGAGGTCACCAACCCATGAACCCAACAGTAATTCCAAAATAATCTAAGTGTTGAGACTTTCGGACGGACTTATGAAGAGGACGTACAGAATTGTACGTCCACGAGTCCGCATAGATGGAAAAGTAGCTAAGTGTTGAGACTTTTTAGACAGACTTATGAAGGGAAGAATTATTCATTCGTGAGTCTGTGAGTCCGCGAGCCCGGTAGATAGAAAAATAACTAAGTGTTGGGAATTTCAGACGGACTTATGAAGAAGAGGTACATGATTGTATGTTCGTGATTCCCTGAGTCCACGAATTAAAAATAAGTTAAGTGTTGGTGGTGGTTTCATGAAAGGTATGAATGTAGACCATAAGTCTACAAGACCCCAAATCACCAAAGCGTGACCTACCCCTAAAATGGGCCCTACAATCCACTAGCTCTAATTTTTCAACCTAGAAAATACCAAAATAGATTACAAATTACATAAGGATCCATTTTAGAACAATTTTAAATTGAGAATTCAAAAAGATTAAGGGATGATGATCATTGTGGAAATTTTTTTCTTACCCATAATGTAGTGGCACCATTGCTTCAAGGCTTGCACGTGAGCATAAACTTCTTTATCATAGGTTTCATACTTCATCTTAGCATCTGTCAAAGTCCAGAGCGATATGCCACTAGGTGGCCTCCCCGTTTTAGTACATTCGAATAGCATATTGTGAGGCATCAATCTTTGTTTAAAAGGGGTGTTGTAAATCAGGAAGATGTAGAACTAGCTTAGAACAAAATATTGTTTTTTATTTATGAAAACCTTCATCTACTATCTTAAATCAGACATCTCGAAACCTTCATCTGTAAAGAGAATAAATGTGTAAGGCAAAAGATCGATTATCTTTGACTCTCATGACTTGCCTATCCAATATGGAAACTGAAAACCCTTACTATAACAATGAAAATCCCTACCTCCAAAAGCAATCGCCATAGAGACATACATCAAAACCAACCATGGATACACACATCAAACCCCAAAGGCAAAGCGAAGAAGGCTTATGCCAACTATCAATGATATGAGATGGACAACCAAGGTTGCATCCATCGTTGTCGAATGGATTTGAACAACCCCAAACGATTTACAAGTTTGTATTGGAGATATGCTTTAGAGAGGAAAATTCCTTACGACATAACAACTCCGTTGAAATCATGGAGAACCAAATTTGGTGTCGTCAAGATAGAAAATTGGAAGAAAGAAATAATTGATAGAAATTTTCCCTTATCAAGGAGAGATAACCATCTATATAAAAATTGAGTCTCGCTTTTACATTCCTTGAAAATTTTAACCAATCTTTTATTTTATACATACATATTTTTTTCAATAGTAAAAATCATATACATTTAATAAAAAAAATGTATTCTTTTAGAAAATATAAAACTTAAAAAACTCTATAAATTTTATATTGAATCCATAAATGAGTATTGATAAATAATAACATAGATTTTCATTTTTCAGCTATTGTTGTAAAGCATCTTAAAAGATTCTTAAGATATCTAAATTTCTTGTGAAGGTCCCAAGATTACTACCATGTTCCGGCTACTAGGATATTGCCACGTTTTATTTACGTGTGCAGATCACAATGGTTCTAAAACGATCAGACGAAGAAAGAAACGACAGACTACGGTGGGACCCGCATACGTGACGTCGCAATCAGAGCAGGCACGCGTGCTCGCCATGAATGAGAGAAAACCCACGTCATGGGCGGTAATGATTTGAAAAGTGGCGCCGAATCCCACTTTCTGTGAATGCGGCGGAAGACTACTTTTTAATCTGCGGTCGCTATGTCGAGGAGGACATCGAATTTGTGCGCATCACTTTCGAAAATGTCGGCTCACGTGACATTGTTTCCTACGTGGGTCCCACGTGAGTGACTTCAATTATCACTATTTGTGGCATGGTTTTCTGCGTGGGTCCCACATGAGTGACTTCAATTATTCTTATTTGTGGCATGGTTTTCTACGTGGGTCCCACGTCCCACGTGAGTGCCTTTTCTAAATCTTATCCGTGGGTCCGACGTGTGACGTGAGCGACTTCTTGTTTTTATCCGTGGGTCCCAATCATCAGACCTAGCGTGTCGACGTAATCATGGGTGGTCCTCCTCGTGGGTTACTCGCTTTAATTTAAAAGCAAAAGGATGGCCGCCCTAATACCCTGATGGGTTGAGAAAGGCGTCGATGGCCGCCCTAAACTGACTAGGTTCCATGCCAATGACATGTCCACTAATGAAGAGGCCACGTCACCTTGCCATTTATTTATCCTCCAAATAGATTGAATTCTAGAAGAATATGCTGAACATCATCCTCTCCACGCTGCTAGTTTTTTTTTAAATGAAAGTAAATCTCAATCATAAGATATGAGAGCAAAAATATGATTTTTAATTATTATAAGCATTACAAGTGTAAGCGTGTTCAATGAATGAATCGTATACTAGTATATAATTCAAAAAAATCTTCATATTAGGTTTAAAAATGAATTATTTGGTGATTGCTTTTTAAAGATGTAAATATATGGCATAAAAAATATATTATAAAAAGATTAATTATTATTTTATTTAAATAAAATAATAATTAAGATATATGGAGAAAAAAATAAATTATATATATATAATTTATTAATAAAAAATATTTAATATTTTAATAATTTTTTATTTATATTTATATTTTTATGTATTGAATTTAAAATGAATAAAAAATTATATATTATTGAATTTAAAATTAATAGATATTTATATATTGAAATAATTATAATTCTTTTATAATAAGCATTGTTGTTGTTGTTGTTATTATTATTATTATAAAAAAAAAAAATTAATTAATTTATTTAAAAACTAAAATGAATGAATATCATTAAAATAATAATAAATCTTGTAAAGTTATAAATTTTATTTTTTTAAATAATAATATATTTATGTAAATTTATTATAAAAATATTTGATATTTTAATAATAAAAAAAATCATAATTTTATTTAAATATGTTTTTTTTTTTAAATATTGATTTTAAAATTAATGAAATACATACACATCATTAAAAACATAAGTTTGTTAATGAGATACTATATCATTAAAAAATAAGCTTTTAAATGTACGATCTAATCACTTCTTTTCAACAAGATATATATTCATGTTGCTTAAAAGTATAACATTGTATATAATTTAAATTTATCCATAAAACATGTTTTATTGGTATTATGAACTTAATTTTTTTAATAAAATATTAAAAATATATATTCATGTTTTTTAAAAGCATAACATTGACATTGTCAACATTTTAAATTTTTCCATAAATCATGTTTGACATTTTAATGTTTTTATATATATTAAGAAAATAATATCATTTACGATTATGGTTTGGTTCTTTTAAATAAAATATTATAAATATATATCTATGTCGCTTAAAAGTATAACATTGCATGTACTTTAAATTTGTCCATAAAACATGTTTAATATTATGAATTTGGTTTTTTAATAAAATATTATAAATATATATTCATTGTGACTTAAAAGTATAAGATTGCATGTAAATTTGTAGATTCAAAACATGTTCAACATTTTATGTAATTATATAATTATATAATTTAAGTTTTATAGATAAAGATAACTCATAATGAAAACATTAGTCTTATTTATTTATTCAAAACTAATTTGATTGTACATTAAAAATATTCTTATATAGTTCACTATTGAAATGAGTTGTGATTTTATAATAATGAATTGTAAATTATAAAATTTTATTTTAGATTTATAATTATCTTTTATAATTTATTATTAAAATGAGTTATGATATTATAATATTAAAATGAGATGTAATATTATAATAATTTATCATAAATTATAAATTATAGAATTTAATTTTAGATTTATAATTATCTTTTAATTAATAAAATTTTATAAAACTCTAATTCAACTTTAATTTTAGATTTATAATTATCTTTTAATTAACAAAATTTTATAAAAACTTAATTCAAATATTATTTAGATTAATAATAATTGCAAAAAAATCTATTAAAAAATTTATAAAAAATATACAAGAATTTGTGATATTTGAAATTTAATAAAACAATATATCAAACAATTAATATATTCAACATATAAAATAATATATATAATATGGGTTAAGATAAGTGATGTTAGCATATAGGGGCTTCCGCAGTGCAAGATATTAGATATTATTTTCGGGATTAATCCGGTAATCAGGACTTCCGAGGTGGTCACCCATCCCAAGATGTCTCTGGCTCAAGCGCGCTTAACTGTGGAGTTTTCCCCACAATCAATCCCACTTAGCTTGCTACCCTATTTGCAAAACCTTAGCAAGTATTGTGCCTTATGAACTTAAGTGACCACCTTGGTTTCATTGGCTTCAATCCCATAAGTGATGTTTTGAATTTAGTAAAAAAATATATCAAACAATTAATATATTCAACATATAAATGACATGACATGTTTATATTTTTAAATGATTATATTGTGAATTAGTTTCGTATCATTGCAATTAAGTCAAGTCAAATAAATACATGAAAAATGTTTTTTATCTTTAATTTGATGTCTTGTTTAACAATAACCTTAAAATTAAATTATTATTATTATTTTCAACTTCCTAAATATATAAAAATATAAAACTAAAATTAATAAATTTAATATTATAGATCATAATTAAATTTTGAAATATTATAAATCATAATTAAATTTAAAAAATTAAATTAATAAAATGATTATATATATATATATATATATATATATATATATAATTAATTAATTAATTTTTAAATTATAATGTTATTTCTCTTTTTACTATATATGAAAAAATATTTTGTATTATAATTAATATATTATTTTTAACATTCCATATAAATTTTTAATTATTATTTTATTTAAATAAAATAATAGTTTTAATATATATGGAGAAAATAATAAATTCTATATATAATTTATAAATAAAAAATATTTAATATTTTAATTATTTTATATTTATATATTTTTCTTTATTGAATTTAAAATAATAAAAATTTATATATTATTGAATTTAAAATGAATAAAAATTTATATATTA
This sequence comes from Picea mariana, assembly GCA_032191745.1. Lineage (NCBI taxonomy): Eukaryota > Viridiplantae > Streptophyta > Pinopsida > Pinales > Pinaceae > Picea > Picea mariana. Next base: position 285,923 of record JASDQU010103258.1, on the reverse strand, counting down.
AATTAAGAACAATTCATATATAATTATGAGCATGGTTATTTAAAAAAAAATTATAAATATTATTAATGTTGTTTAAAATTATAATATTTTTTTTCTAAATTTATTTATTTAAAATTTAAAATGAATGAATTTTATTAAGATAATAATGAATCTTATAAAGTTTTAATTTTTTTTTTAAATAATAATAATATATTTATGTAAATTTATTTATAAAAATATTTGAGATTTTAATAAAAAATAATCATAATTTTATTTAAATATATTTTTTAAAATATTGATTTTAAAATCAATGAAATACATACACATCATTAAAATTAGAAAGATAAGCTTCTTAATAAGATACTGTATCATTAAATTTTAAATGTACCATCTAATCACTTTTTTTCATCAATATATATATCATGTTGCTTAAAAGTATAACATGGTATATAATTTAAATTTATCCCTAAAAGATGTTTGTTTGGTATTATGAACTTAAGTTTTTTAATAAAATATTAAAAAGATTTTAAATATACTATCCATATTATGTTGCTTAAAAGTATAACATTGTATATAATTTAAATTTATCCATAAAACATTTTTGTTTGGTATTATGAATTTAAGTTTTTTTTAATTAAATATTAAAAATATATATTTATGTTGTTTAAAAGCATAATATTAATATTGTTTGTATTTAAAAATTTTCATAAATCATGTTTGACATTTTAATATTTTGATATATATTAAGAAGATAATAACATATATGATTATAGTTTCGTTCTTTTAAATAAAATATTATAAATATATATCCATGTCATTTAAAAGTATAACATTATAAATATATATCCATATCACTTAAAAGTATAATATTATAAATATATCTCCATATCACTTAAAAGTATAACATTATAAATATATATCCATGTCACTTAAAAGTATAACATTAGATGTACTTTGAATTTTCCCATAAAACATAGTATTATGAATTTGGTTTTTTTAATAAAATATTATAAATACATATTTGTTGTCGCTTAAAAGTATAACATTGTATGCAAATTTATAGATTCAAAATATGTTTGACATTTTAATTTTTTCAATTGTAATTATATAATTATAAAACTCAAGTCTATGGATAAAGATAGCTAATAATGAGAACATTGGTCTTATTTATTTATTCAAAACTATTTTGATTGTACATTAAAAATATTCTTATATAACTTATTATTGAAATGAGTTGTGATTTTATAATACATCAAACAAGGGGATCTTATACACCAATTGGATGTCTAGCTTAGTTGTGACCTTAAAAATAGATTATTATTATTATAATAATGAATTATAAATTTTAAAATTTAATTTTAGATTTATAATTATCTTTTATAATTTACTATTAAAATGAGTTGTGATATAATAATGTATCATAAATTATAGAATTTAGTTCTAGATTTATAATTATTTTTTAATTAACAAAATTTTATAAAATCTATAATTCAAAATCTATAATTTAATTTTAGATTTATAATTATTTTTTAATTAATAAATTTTATAAAAATCTAATTCAAATATTATTTAGATAAATAAAAATTGCAAAAAATCTATTAAACAAATTATAAAAAATATACAAAAATTTATGATGTTTGGAATTTAGTTAAACAATATAAAATGGTTGAAATTGAAAAACACTTTTTTTTAGATTTTTATCATCATCAAACAATTAATATATTTAACACATAAAATAATATATATAATTTGAATTGAAATAAGTGATGTTTTGAATTTAGTAAAACAATATATCAAATAATTAATATATTCAAAATATAAAATAATATACTATAATATGTACATGTAAGTAATTCCAAAAGCAATATTAATGTAAAAAAAAAAAATAACTATTAATGTT
>JASDQU010103258.1:248971-266046 GCA_032191745.1 Picea mariana | reverse complement strand
GGGTATTCTTTATGAATGTGAAAATTCATTAAAACAAATAGATTTAGACATTTTGACTATAACAACAAATATGTCTCTTATAGATTACTTTATTGTAATGGTAAGGTGAATCTTCTCTCATATGGAAATTTGGGGTCCATGTAAGTGAAAAAGATAGATGATTTGTGTTCCATACTAATATTGTTTTGTCTATCTTCTCTTTCTTACATCTTAATTTCATAAATTAAATACGCAATATCTTCTCACTGCCTTTAAACATAATGTTTGAAAAGAATTTGAGTTCACTCATGTGGTCTCATCTAGAGTTTGTGTTTAAGGTGAATATGAAGGGGTGACAAATTTACACTATGAGATGCACATATAGAGAGAGAGAGAGACATAAATAAGGAAAATGTAGTAAAAATTGGTCTCAAAAAGATTTATTATCCCTCGTTTCCCCAATAATATCTTTATATGTTTCTCCATAGGATAAATATGGTTTATTTGACATCTAGCATTTATATTTAAATAAAAAATACAYGGTGCTCAAGTCKCTTYGTGCATTTATTGGCTTACACTAACTAGTAATATGCATTAATCATGAAATGCTAGATGTGACATATCAATTCCTCCCTAATTAGCACAAAGTACCCCCACTTTCTCAACAAGATGTGGGAAGGCATGGTGAAAATCAGATGGGATATCCTTTTGGCCTAGGTGGGAAGCTGACCTTGGCACCTGACTAGATAAGAAGTATGTTGCTACTAACTAGTGGAGAAGATGTGCATGACCAATAGGGTATCTTCCTCCAAAGGCTACTGAAAATCTATAATATTATCAGCTGGGTGGGAGACCTAAATGTCCCACTCTGGAATAGGAAACTCATATATCTTGAGAATAATGAAATTAATGACATTAAATCATTAGTGACTAACTAGTAATATGTATTAATCATGAAATCTTAGATGTGGCACATTAGTTCCTTCCTAATTAGTAGAAAGTACCCCCACTTTATCTACAAGATGTGGGAAGTCTTGGTGAAAACAATATGGGATATCCATTTGGCCTAGGTTGGAAGCTAACCTTGCAACCCAAATAGATAAGAAGTATGTTGCTACTAACCAGTGGAGAAGGTGCACTTGACCAGTAGGGTATCTTCCTCCAAAGTTTATTGAAAATATGGGATATTATCAACCAGGTGGGAGACCTGAATGTTCTACTCTAGGATAGGTAACTCATATAGCTTGATATGGATGAAATTGATGGCATTATGGATGTGCATCTGGGAAGGTAAATCCAAGAAATATGCACTATCATTAATTTGTTGAAGAATAGTATAGGGGGAATAGAAAATAGATATACTTTTGTGATGGCATTGCCCCTTAAAACATTGTGTGTCCATAGACAACTAGATACAGTCACCAATTTGAAGCTGAATAGACACTCGATGATGATCCATGAGGGATTTATAATAATTATGGGAGGCATGACAGATGTTAGTTACCTAAGAAGGGATGTTAACCAACTTATAAATAAGGAGGATGCTCAGTTCTACTCATTGTGCTAGTGAGATGAGACAACAAAAGGAAGAGTGATGTACAACTCATAAGGAGCCAACGACTCGTAATCATAATAGACCTTGAAGGTGAGTGTATAGTAGGCACATGGACAACCTAATCATAACTATGATAGATAACATGTGAATAAGAATCTCTATATTTATTTATGACATAGTAAATATGAAGGGTGTTCACCAAGCTATGATGGACCACTTCAATCTAGACATTTGTTTATGGATGAAAGGAAATATAAAAGTGAAGATTACACCCCAATAATTGTCAAAGGGTCTTCTGAATGGTGTTAAGGAATAATGACTACCACAGTGTTGAGAGGGAGGTGAAAATGAGACTAGACATGGGAGAAAAATAACTCAATTGATTGATTTCTTGAAGTGGTCTTCATACAAGGAATAAAGATTGTGATTTTGGATAAATGACACACCACCATGAAGATGCAATCATGCTTCCTGAAGGTCATTCATAGACCACTAATAAAGTCCATAGACAGTGATTCCCAAGGCCAAGATGGGATGGCTAGTGGCTAGTACAAACCATGTTTTCAATTAGAGGGTTTAGCTTGGTTGCAAATAGGGCAATGTCTAACAAAATCCTTAGTATGGAATTGCATAGAGGAAAAAAAATAATGTCTCTACATATGATGTATGTCTTAAGCATGCCATATAAAGAGGTATGTGCCTACCAAATTATAACTAAGTAGTATAAAGTGTTTGGGACACATGATTAATTTATCTTATATAACTAACCATCTCTGACAAAATAATAAAAGAAGGGTGTATGGTTAATCTTGATGGGATGCTGCAAGGAATACCATACTAGCCCAAAAAACGAGTTCTTTACATATAATGGTTTCCATGTTTCATAGGCATCGTAGTGAACATCCAAAATATTGAGTTCCTAAGAAAGAGAGTTGATCTATAAATTGTTCTAGATATTCCACTGGAACAATTCATCCTAATAGATCTTACAATATTCTACAATATATTATTATGTAGTATTTTACTTTATATTTTAGATTTAATATCATTGCCTTAGTGCATAAGATACTGATATAAACTAAGACTGAAGTGAGAGAATCTAAGCAAATAACAGGCCATCCAAATAATGAACACAAGATGCACCTTGGGAAAACCCAATACAAGAAAATCACAAATAGAAGTTGAGGCTTATGCCTTGCTCTTTTCTTCTCAGTTACAAAATGAAAATACGAAGAAAGTGCACTCAGTATGGTGTTGCCATGGACATTGCATCATGTATGGATGCTACAAGATCTTCTACTTCCTCCATTCTACTTCAATTTCCCACTCTTAATGCTCTAGCCTACTATGGAAAAAACTTAATACCACAAGAATGGAACCCATTCCTTTCCTAGCAACCTATTATTTGACAACATCATGATAGTCATTTCGGTTAGGGTTAGGGTTAGGATTTTTTACATGCCTTAACTCCTAATTAGGGTTTGGTTTGTGGACCTTCTAGATTCTTCTTGAAAGTCCACACTTGATTAGCTCTGCATGTTTGAGTAATGGAAGTAAACATGGAATCAACTCAGTATCATGGTGGTCAATAGGGTAAGTCAACTTGTGGGAGGCATAACCTCCACATAGAAACTTCGATTGAGGTGATATTCATGTCGTTGGAAAGCTCTTAATGTGCAAAATAACATCTAGAGGATGTGAACTTTTTTCACAAAAAATTTTAACCTTAATTTTTTTTTTAAGGCCTCAAATGGGATCTATAAGTTTCTAGATCCCAAATAGCCAAAGTGTGACCCAGCCCTAAAATGGGCCCTATAGCCATTAGCTCCAATTTTCCACCCAAAAAGGTACCAAAATAGATGAAAATTATAAAATTATCCATTTTAGATCATACCTCCCCATTTAGGGAGGATTTTGGTCCCAAAATATTTTACTGAAGGAGGTAAGGAAATGTTTCCTCCACCTACTTTTGGTTTTAAATCCCATAACATAACCTCCTCGGGGTTTTGTTCGATAGAGGGTCGATAAAAAATTTGATGAGACATTTTGTATGTGATTACAAAGTCGGGAACTATAACTGTAAGTTCATATTTTCCATCTTATTTCTAAGCCCATTGTACACACAAAGAAAGCAATCGCCTACAATGTCAAATTTCTGGCTAATCTTGACTCGGAAATATTGTAAGAATTCTGCAACATGCGCAGCAGGGCGGCAAAACTTTGTAAGTTTTAAAGAGGAATATTCATGGAAACAGGCACAGTTTATAGATATAAAAATGAGGAAGAAAAGGATCGCTATACCAATAAAATTATTTGGTCATGAGATGGTGCTCTCAACATTCAATTCTAGACAGAATCGATGGCCTGGCCCAGACCTATAGTAAAGGACAAAGTGTAAAAGGCTTCAGCAGCAGGTGACCATGAAATAAAAGAGATTATTCAAGGAGCCAATGTGATAGTGAGATTCTCTTCCCGGCTTACACAGACAATAGTTTCAGAATTTTACTGTAAAGAGGGTGATTACCAGCAAGACCTCCAACCGATCCAGCTTGCCCCCCACTTTTTTTTTTAAGAAAAAATAAATAATTCATTCAATTCACATTATTTTATGAATCAAAAGTACATGATTGGAAACTAGTTTGCCATCTAGTAATTTCCAATTTTTTTAGATCAACACTTGGGTTTCGATTTAGAAATTCTGCATACTAAACCCAAGAGAATAGAATCCCCTTCCCCCTCCCTTGATGCTTTAGTTGAGAAGGCCTCATCGCATTCATAGATTCACATGTTGACATTTTTAATAGGGGATTTCAAGTAATCTAACGACTGTGTTGTGGATATATATACTGGTGCATTCATTGCTAGATATGAAACTTGTTCTTTTTCTCTCTCCTTTTATATGCATTCTCATCTTAATATTCATCATGGCCTGAAAGAGTTTCCAGCTTGAAATCATTTTAATATTTTGGGACCGAAATCATGGCATCCTCGTGGAAATTTTAGGGATGAAATGTTAGACTATGATATACTAGAGGTTAATAATATCATTGCAGTTCCATAAGGAACCTTAGAAAATGGAAGATGTATAATAGTTGTTCCTCCGTGAATAAGGAATTGTAGTATTCCACGAGTTACAGCGAAAATTTCAATGAGGATTCTAAATGTGGAATGATAGGTTAACAAACAACAAGAGGCTTATAGGATAAGTGGGCCAAGGAAGATACCGAAATACCTTGGAAATGAATGCTGGATTGGGAGGTTTTGTTGTTGCCTTGATAATGATTATTTATGTCGCCAAACAGAATAACCTTGGTGTCATTTATGAATTATGATTAATGGGAACTTATGAGTACTAGTACGTTTCATTTTTCATTAGGTTGCAGATTTCATTCAGGGACAGTTCTCTTTTCTAGTTTTATTTATTCCATTTTCTGGAGAATTTATATTGATACTCTCATACAACATAAAAGAAGACATGCCTATGAGCCATGGATTATTCAAAAATTTTGTCTATTTTAGTAGAAGAGGCACAACTGATTATATGTATAAAATATAACATGGATATCTTTTTGAAATACAGGTGTGAGGCCCTTTCAACATATCTTTGTAACTTATAATTGGATTCATGCCGCCAATATGTTCAAAATGTACCAAGACAGATAATTTAAGTAAACATATGAAAATGTTTAGCATTTTTGTTTTTGCTCAAACCCAGTTAATAGATGTGAAAATGAGAGTGCAGAAGTTGAGCCAAAAGTAAGATCTAGCATGCATGTCTTAAGATTTAACATGCATATCTTAAAAGTGTTGAAGTTGCACACTTGACCACATGTAGAAAATATAACATGGGCATTCTTTTCAATTGCAAGTGTGAGGCCTTTTCAACATATCATCAAACTAATGACTTAATTCATGTTGACTATATTTTTAGCATGTATCATGATGGGTAAATTGAGTAAATATTCATTTTATAAATATGAAAATTTTTAATATTTTTGGTATTTTTAGTATGTATTAATTAATTGATTTAGTTCAAAAAAAAAAGTTGGAAAAAATTATTGTTATCTTTTCCATTTAAATTCAATTTCCACAAATAACATGTTGAACTCATAAAAATAAGAAAAATACTTACAAGTTTTTTCCAAACAATGTAACCTCAAAAATAATCTTTAATATATAAAAAAAAAATTTAAATTTAGTATCCATATCTTAAAAAAATTAAAATCATTAGAAACTTATTATTTGTGTGTAGCTTATGCTTGTAAGAGAGCAAGATTCCAAACTCAGTGAAAGTGTCCTATCTACACATAACTAAATGTTTATTTATGGGTTATTTTTTATTAATGGACTTTTCTTTAGTGTGTATATGTATATTCAATCTTTAAATTAAATGTTTATTTATAGGTTATTTTTTATTAATGGATTTTTCTTTAGTGTGTATATGTATATTCAATCTTTAAATTCATTATTGAAATAAATTTATATTATATTTTTATATAAATTTAATTTTAAATTTAAATAAAAATTAATTTTGTTTAAACATAATTTCTTTGCTACAAACTTAATTTTATTTTTATAATACACTTTTAGTTAAATAAATATCCACGAGTTTTACATTTTTTAACTTTTGTTTTTTAATGAGCTATCCAGAGTATCTTGGACATTTTTTCTACCATAACTTTGTAATTTTCATATAAGTTGTTTGGAGCAGGTTTAAGGATGAGCTTATAAACATGTTTTTTTTTTTTTAATTGTGAACCAAATTCATATATATTTCATATAAAAAAATTCACAAATCACATATTTATTGTTAAAAATTTAATAATGAAACTTGTGTAAAACACTATCAATCTCCAAAATTTGTGAAACAATTGTATATGTATTTATTTTTTGTTTAAAATTTTCTATGTTTAAACAAATTCACATATATTTATTATAAAAAATAATCACAAAACATATATCAATTAATGTATAATAATAAAAATTATATAAAACACTATGGATCTCCAAATTTTGTGAAACAAGTGTACACACTTTTATTTATTGTTTAAAAATTGAATAGTAAAACTTGTATAAAACATTATCAAACTCCAAAATTTATGAAATAATTGTACAAGTATTTATTTATTGTTTAAAAATTTAACATAGCATATATGAATATTGAATATTTACATTTTTTTTTTTATTTTTAAATGAATCATAGAATTTGTTAAAAACATATATTGATGTTGATTATTTTTATAAGTTTGTGAGACAATTTTACATTTATTTATTGTTAAAAAAAGGTATTAATAGGAAACATATACTAACGATTCACTAAATAAATATGCATGAAATAAAATAAGTATAACAAACACAACAAATGTTGATCTAGAAGGATCCCCAATCGTTTCGTTACCCAAATCTCATGCAGAGAAACAATCAAGCCAAAGAAGATCATGCACAATCAAGAAAGTGTAGGATCACATCAATAATACCATCATTGATTGGCTATTTAGGGGTTTTATTCAACTCATTCTCGAAATCCAGAGACATCGAAGGTTATCCATGCCACATCTGCCCATCCAAAGTCATCAAGAAGAAGGCATGATTTTTCCATCCTATATATATATATGGAGTAGGCTAACTCGGGAGCAATCTTCCCTCCCGAGCGTCCTTCTCTGATAGGTAGCTTTCCGGTGACAACTGATTCTATCCATGATTAGTGGGTTGCTACATACTACCCCATAGCCATACCAATGTATGTTGCATGATGCCATCCATGCGCGATGGATATTGAATCAGACCATTGCCCATGGTGTTTTTCCATGGAGATTGTTGGCATAAGATTTGTTCTTAAGATTAGGATACAATGATGGGACGTACATGTCATGATTCGATAATGCCTAATGGAATTTGAAATTTAAATTTTGTAAATCCCACTCAATTGTTCGCTCCTTAATTTGAAATTTAAATTTTGTAAATCCCGCTAGTTTGTTCGCTCCTTAAGTTCATTTTTGTGGCCATATCCATTACTGCATATTCTCTCCCTTCTCTCTGCTGCTTCTGTTTTCTCTTGTGGCTTAACACTAATGATTTCGACCCTGGTCATGAAGAACATTTTGATGGGTATCTTGAAATTTTTAAACGTTTACGATTAAACAATCTTGTTTAATGCCCTCAATTCATTCCAATGTGCAAATTTTTTTTTAAGAGACCTGGTTTTTTGGTCTTGAAATCGGATTTATTTGACAACAGAAACCTACAGGTTTAGAGTAAAAAATGGGAGAAATCCATAAGAAAACATAAACATGCAATCCTATTAATGTATGTAGGCGGACGAACGAGAGAGATGTATTTTGTGCAGAGTCCAAATGGGAATGCTGGCGGTTTTACATCTCGTATTATTATATTCTTTTTCTTCATCCCCATGGTGTTGGGCGTGGCTTTTATGGTGAGCATCTATTGTTCACAGCCAGAGAGTTTGTGCTATATATTCTCCTCTCAGTCCATGGTTACGCCTGGATAGATGGAGCCCGAATGGCTTTTGGAGGGCGAGAATCACCTCCAAGAGCGATGTCTTCAGATACGAGATGGTATCTCTTGAGATTATTGGTGGGCACAAGAACAGGGATAACACTTGTGATTCTGACAACAAAGCCATGCAAGATAAAGTGGAAGAATTGATCAAGAATGGATTGGAATTGAAAAGGCAAGAGGATTTTCAGGAGGCGTATAGGTTGATAAAGACTACCTTATGGTATATTCAAAGCAATTCAACACTAAGGCTTTCCATGGGAACAGTGGTGCGAATATTAGAGGGGACTTGGAGATAATGGATATCAAAATGGACACTTCCTTTTGCTGCCGCAAGTGGCCCATAAAAGGTCGTTGGAAGTATTAAATTTGTCAAGGACAAATTTAAAAGAATTGCCAAGTGCAATTGTAGAGCTAAGCGGTTTGGAAGTTCTGTATGTAGGGAGCCCTTTGTTGGACACGTTGTTGCCTTCGCTCGGTGACTTGAGGAACTTGAAGACATTGTGATTGAATGATGGTAGGGAATTGAAATAAAATCCTAAGTTTCTAGATTTAAATTAAGCTTTTATTAATTTTTTTTGAAAACTAGTGAAATGTGGATGAGTAAAAAATTGAATTTTATAGATTAAGACAAACATTAAATCAATTAAATCATTTAAACTAATATGTATTTAAAAAAAAGAAATGTGGACTATTTAAATGAACAAAAGTGGATTGGTTTTTATTAATATATTAATGGAATTAAAAAAGGGTTTTTATAATTTAATATTAATTTCTAAAAAAAATTTTGCTATTTGATATTAATTTATATTAATTTATGACTTTTGAACAATTTTAAAAAGAAAATGGAATAATAAAAATTATTACATAGTTGATAATATATGGTATTGAAAATTAAATGAAATTATTGTATTGAAAATAAAATGAAATTATTATGTTAATTTGTTTAAAAATATATTTAATTACAAATTAATTATTTAAATAAATGATTTAGTGATTTTAAATAAAAAAGAATTTAAAAAATCTTTAAAAAATCTTTTTATTTGAAATACAATAAAATCAATCTTATATATATATATTTTAGATTTTTGTATTTATGTATAAGATTGAAAAATTAGGATTAAAATCACATAATACTATTAGAATTTCAAGAAAACTAATAATTAAAGATAAAAGAGAGAATTCATCTATGTTATTCGGAATTTCAAGAAAACTAATAATTAAAGATAAAAGAGAGAATCCACCTATGCTATTTTTAACTTAAGAGATCGATTAAACAACCTTTTACAACTACAAAAGTGAAAACTGTCACAAATATAAATCTCTCAATATAGAAATTTATATTTTCAAAGTAGATAATATAGATTCAAGTTTTAAGGATTTTATCACAATTTTGTGGAAGTCTTCTATATGCTAAAGTGTAGAGGAAGCTAATTATGCTTATAAAATTAGATATACAAAGTGTACATAAGACAATGTTTTGGGATATTTTTATTATACGGTTAGAGGCAAAAAGTATTAGAGTTTATGCTCTTTTATTCTAACTAATAGGAAACTAATTAAATTTCTTGTAAAATCAAGGAGCTTGACAAGGTTGACCCATGTCCTCCTTTCTATACATCTTAGTTTCTAAAAGTCTAACTTGTCTTCTAGCTTGCTTGAGTAAATATTCCTAAATGTTTAGAAATATCAATAGGTATTAAATTTAGCCATCGATTACTTTAACTTGGCATATCGTTGCCTTTGGTTTCCAATGACACACTAACAATAACTTGGCATATTGTTGCCCCCTAAAAAATTAAGTTATGTTTTTGTTTTATTTCATGTTTTTCTAGATTTTTAGCCATAACAAGGGTTCAATGTTTTGATCATCTCAATATCATCTCTTGGATTTAAGGTATGAAAATTGAACATATTATAGAGGACACCTTCCTATTCCTTCACACCAAATTTCATAAAAATGTATTGAGTTTAAGCACCATGTATATGTTTGAAGCTAGCACGCGACAATTTCCATATTTTTATAGTAACATGGGCTTAGTATTTTGACCAGTGGGGATTCAATTATTGGAGTTGGAGTTTGAATTTTTTATATGTTTTAGAGGACATCTTTCTCTACCTTTCCTCCAAATTTCATAAAAAATATGGAGTTTAAAATGTGCATTTACGGAAGCCAAAATGCGCATATACGGAAGCTCTATTATGTATATGCACATATTGTCTTCCGTATATGCGCATTTTGTCTTCCGTATATGCGCATTTACGAAAGCTCTATATACAGAAGAGAGCCTCCGTATATGCGCATTTACGGAAGCTCTATATACGGAAGACAAAATGTGCATATACTAAAGGAAAATTGTGCATATACGGAAGAGAGCTTCCATATATGCACATTTTGCCTTCCGTATATGGGCATTTTGGTTTTCGTATATGAGCATTTTTTCCTTCCGTAAATGCGCATGTACGGAAGCTCTCTTCCATATATGCGCATTTTGTCTTCCGTGTATACGCATTTACGAAAGCCAAAATGTGCATATATGGAAGCTCTATATATGGATATAGAGCTTCCATATATGCGCATTTTGGCTTCTTTAAATGTGCATATACATAAGTCAAAATGCATATATACGAAAGCTCTCTTCTGTATATGCACATATACGGAAGCCGAAATACGCATATATGGAATACAAAATCCAAAATGCGCATATATGGAAGAGAGCTCCCGTATATGCACATTTTTGCTTCTGTATTCCGTATATTCACTTTTTGGCTTCCGTAAATACGCATATACAAAAGAAAAATTGTGCATATACGGAAAATGCACATATATGGAAGCTCTCTTCCGTATATGTGCTTTTTGTCTTCTGTATATGTGCATTTACAGAAGACAAAAATATGCATTCACAGAAGAGAGCTTCCTTATATGTGCATAGGCTTCTGGATATGCACATTTACGAAAACCAAAATGCGCATTTACGGAAGAGAGCTTATGTATATGCGCATTTTAGAAGAGAGCTTCCGTATATGTGCATATATGGAAGTGGTTGACTTTCATATATGCGCATGTACAAAAGTGGCTCGATTTTGTATATGCCCATATCTGGAAGTGGTCAACTTCCGCATTTTGTCTTCCGTAAATGCACATATACGAAAGACAAAATGCGTATATACAAAAGAGAGTTTCTGTATATGTGCATTTTGGCTTTCGTATGTGCACATTTTGGCTTCCGTAAACGCGCATATACGGAAGCCAAAATGCGCATATACGAAAGAGAGTTTCCATAAATGCACATTTTTTTTTCCATAAATATGCATTTTTCCTTTCATATATGCACATTTTTCCTTCCATATATGCGAATTTTGGCTTTCATATATGCGCATTTACAAAAGCCAAAATGCACATATATGGAAGCTCTCTTCCGTTAATGCACATTTTGTCTTCCGTATATGCGCATTTTTGCTTTCATATATGCACACTTTTTCTTTCCGTAAATGCGCATTTACAGATGGAAAAAATGCGCATATACGGAAGCCAAAATGTGGATATACGGAAGAGAGTTTCCATATATGTGCATTTTAACTTCTGTAAATGCTTATATACGGAAGGCAAAATGTGCATATTCGGAAGAGAGCTTCCGTATATGCACATTTACGGAAAGAAAAAATGCGCATTTACGGAAAAAAAAAAAAATGCGCATTTATGGAAACTCTCTTCCGTATATGCGCATTTTGGCTTTCGTATATGCGTGTTTTGGCTTCCGTATAAGCACATATACGAAAAATAGTCAGCTTTCGTATATGCACATATACGAAATTTGACCACTTTCGTAAATGCACATATATGAAAGTGGTCAAATTTCGTATGTGCGTATATACAGAAGTGATTAACTTTTGTATATGTGCATATACGACACATATACGAAATTTTACCACTTCCGTATATGATCAAATTCCGTATATGTGCATATATGAAAGTTGACCACTTTCCTATATGTCGACCAATTTTGTATATGCACATATACGAAAACCGACCACTTTCGTATATGCGCATATACGAAAAATGATTGGCTTACGTATATGCGCATATACAAAATTTACCACTTCCGTATATGTGCATATACAGAAGTTGACCACTTTCGTATAAGTGCATATACGAAAACCGACCACTTCCATATAAGCACATATACAAAAATGGTCGACTTTCGTATATACACATATACAGAAGTTTACCACTTCCGTATATGTGCATATACGAAAGCTGACCACTTCCATATATGTGCATATACAAAAGCTGACCACTTCCGTATATGCGCATATACGAAAGTGGTCATCTTTTCGTATATGCACATATACGGAAGCTGACCACTTCCGTATATGCGCATATATGGAAGTGGTCATCTTTTCATATATGCGCATATACGGAAGTAGTCAGCTTCCGTATATGTGCATATATGGAACATATACGAAAGTTGACCACTTATGTATATGTGCATATATGAAAGATAACCACTTTCGTATATGCACATATACGGAAGCTAACCGCTTTCGTATGTGTGCATATACGAAAGCTGACCAATTCCGTATATCCGTATATACGAAAATGGTCAGCTTTCATATATGCGCATATACGGAAGACGACATATTCATATATGCACATATACGTAAGTGGTCATTTTCTGTATATATGCATATAGGGAAGTGGTCGACTTCCGTATATGCGCATATACGAAGGTTGGCCACTTTTGTATATACACATATACAAAATTGGTCAGCTTTTGTATATAAACATATATGGAAGTGGTCAGTTTTCATATATGTGCATATACAAAATTCGATCACTTATGTATATGCCCATATGTGGAAGTTGGCCACTTCTGTATATATGCATATGCATATACGGAAGTGGTCAACTTTTGTATATGCACATATATGAAACTCATATATGAAAGTGGTCAACTTTCATATATGCGCATATACAGAGGCTCGTCACTTCCATATATGCGTATATATGGAAGTTGTCGACTTCAGTATATGCACATATACGGAAGTGAGCCGCTTCCATATATGCAGAATACACATATACGGAAGTGGTCAACTTCTGTATATGGACAGCTTCAGTATATGTGCAAATACGAAAGTCAACCACTTTTGTATATGCGCATATACAAAAGTGGTCGGCTTCCATATATGCGCATACATGGAAGTGTGCCACTTCTGTATATGCACATATACTCAAATGGGAAACTTTTATATATGTGTGTATACGAAAGCCGACCACGTCTGTATTTGCACACTGGCTTCGGTATATGGTCGGCTTCCTTCCATGCGCATATACAAAATTCGACCACTTTCGTATATGCGCATATATAGAAGCCGACCACTTGTGTATATGTGCATATACGAATGTGGTCGGCTTTCGTATATGTGCATATACGAAAGCCAACCATTTTCGTATATGTGCATATACAAAAGTGGTCAACTTTCGTAAATGCGCATATACAGAAGCCAACCATTTTCGTATATGCGCATATACGGAATCGGTTGGCTTCCGTATATGCACATATACTGAAACTATTTCCACTGGGTTCTGAATGAATGCATCTATTTTCTTGGGGGAAATGGGAGAATACCCTTGGGATGCATTGTTGATTAAAAAGGTACTCTATGATAAAGGAAGATAAGTTAAAGTCTTGGAAACTAAGACCAACATGCCAAAGATAGATAAGGACTAAGCATGCACCTCTCTTCTCCTTCCTCCTGCAACTGCAACTGCCTTCGAGATATGTGCACTAGATGAGTGAGTGTGTGTGTTTAAATGAGGCATCATCCTCACATATAAATACAAGTTGAGGAGGTGCTAGGGTTATGTCTCTTCACTTGGTGGGGCCGACTTCTCCTAGAAGTGGTTAAAACCCATTTATAATTACTAGGGGCTAAATTTACAAATACCGCTATACAAATGCAGTTTGACCAATCCACAAAAGGAGATTTGATCTTATACAAGACCCGACTTGATCAATCCACAAAAGGGGATTTGATCTATTAAATAATAACTCAAATATAATTAGAATATTCTTCGAAGTTACAATATTTCAACACGTTTCTCCTCTCTAGCTCCTCTCTTTGCTCAATGAGAGTCAAAACATGAGCGCGATTTATGCACAATGAACGCAAATCGTGCTCGCGACCCTTTTAAAAAGTTTAACAAAAAGAATGTGTGTGTGTTCCTAGGAACACACACCCATTCTTAGGAACGTGCTTGTGTTCCTAGGAACATGCACCCATTCTTAGGAACGTGCACATGTTCGTGCCACTAAACGTATGTGGCAAGCCTCATGGAGGCTCGACCACTTCCAAACCTATAGGTTTAGGAACGCGCACACATTTTTAGGAACCTGCACATGTTCCTGCCACGAAACCTACGTGGCAATCCTCGTGGAGGTTCAACCACTTCCAAACCTATAGGTTTAGGAACGCATGCACATTCGTGCAAGTGCGTGTTTCCTGCTGACCCAATTGCCACTTTTTCGACCACAAAATTCTTGCACTCACCCATATATATATAGGATGGGCAAATCATGCCTTTTTCTTGATGACTCTAGATGGGAAGACGTGGCATGGATAACCTTCAATGTCTCTAGATTTCAAGAATGAGTTAAATAAAACCCCAAAATAGCCAATATGGTATTATTGATGTGATCCTACACTTTCTTGATTGTGCATCATCTTCGCTTCTCTACACGAGATTTGGGTAACAAAACGATTGGGGGATACTTCTGGATCAACATTGTTGTGTTTGTTATACTTATTTTAATTCATGCATATTTATTTAGTGAATCATTAGTATATGTTTCCTATTAATACTTTTTTTTTAACAATAAATAAATATAAAATTTTCTCACAAACTTATAAAAATAATCAACATCAATATATGTTTTTAACAAGTTCTACAATTCATTTTTTTTTAAATAGATATATATAAATATTCAATATTCATATATGTTTTTTTTTTCACAAGTTTCAATGTTAAATTTTTAAACCATAAATAAATACATGTAAAATTGTTTCATAAATTTTGGAGATTAATAATGTTTTATACAAGTTTCCCTATTCAATTTTTAAACAATAAATAAAAATAGTGTACACTTGTTTAACAAAATTTGGAAATCCATAGTGTTTTACATAAGTTTCATTATTAAATTTTCAAACAATAAATATATGAATTGATATATGTTTTGTGATTATTTTTTATAATAAATATATGTGACTTTGTTTTACAATGAGAAAATTAACAATTGTTTTACAAATTTTGGAGATTGATAATGTTTTACACAAGTTTTATTGTTAAATTTTTAAACAATAAATGTATGATTTGTGATTTTTTTAATATGAAATATATATGAATTTGTTTCACAATTTAAAAAAATGTTTACAAGCTCATCCTTAAACCTACTCCAAACAACTTATATGAAAATTACAAAGTTATGGTAGAAAAAATGTCTAAAATACTAGGAATACTAGTTAAACTAACTAAACATACATCATAAAAGGAAGGAATATTAGTTAAACTAACTAAACATACATCATATAAGAAAAATTAAGAAAGATACATTTAAGAGGTTTGGAAGCTCATTTTAATATCTACTCGAGCTCATAAAAAACCAAGGTTAAAAAATGTAAACCTATGGATATTTATTTCACTAAAAATATAAGAAAAATTAAGAAAGATACATTTAAGAGGTTTAGAAGCTCAATTTAATATCTACTCGAGCTCATAAAAAACCAAGGTTAAAAAATGTAAACTATGGATATTTATTTTACTAAAAATGTATTATAAAAAGAAAATTAAGTTTGTAGCTAAAAAAATTAGGTTTAAACAAAATTAAATTGTATTTGAATTTAAAATTAAATTTATATAGAAATATAATATAAATCTATTTCAATATCGAATTTAAAAATTGAATATATACACATGAAAGAAAAATCAATTAATAAAAAATAACACATAAATAAACATTTCTATGTGTGCAAATGGACACTATCACAAAATCTGGAATCTTGCTCTCTTACAAGCATAAGCTACACACAAATAATAAGTTTCATATGGTTTATGTGATTTTAATTATTTTAAAATATGGATGTCAGATTTTAAAGATTGTTAAATGTTAAAGATTATTTTTGAGGTTAGAGAAAATTTGTAAGTATTTTTATTTTTATGAGTTCAATATGTTATTTGTGGAAATTGAATTTAAATGGAAAAGATAATAATCATTTTTTCCAATCTTTTTTAACTAAATCAAATTAACTAATACATACTAAAAATACAAAAAATATTAAAAAATAAATATTTACTCAATTTACCACTCATGATACGTGCTAAAGATACAATCAACCTGAATTAAGTCATTAGTTTGATGGTATGTTAAAAAGGCCTCACACCTGCTATTGAAAAGATGCCCATGTTATATTTTCTACATGTGATGTGCAACTTCAACACTTCATATTTTTTTAAGACATGCATGCTAGATCTTACTTTTGGCTCAACTTCTGCACTCTCATTTTCACATCTATTTACTAGTTTTGAGCAAAATAAAAATGCTAAACATTTTCATATGTTTACTTAAATTATCTGTCTTGGTACATTGATAGTGGTGCATGGCATCCGATTTCCATAGCTATCACATGATCATATCCATCCACTGACAGAGTATTACTGACTCTGCAGCAGGCTGATATTGCTTGCCGTCATGGATGATGGCGGTACTGATTTGAAAAGTGGCGCCGAATCCCACTTTCTGTGAATGCTGCGGAAGACTACTTTTTAATCTGCGGTCGCTATGTCGAGGAGGGCGCCGAATTTGTGCGCATCACTTTCGAAAATGTCGGCTCACGTGACATTGTTTCTTACGTGGGTCCCACATGAGTGACTTCAATTATTATTATTCGTGGCATGGTTTTCTACGTGGGTCGCACGTCCCACGTGAGTCACTTTTCTAAATCTTATCCGTGGGTCCCACGTCCAACG
>JASDQU010103258.1:226030-240281 GCA_032191745.1 Picea mariana | reverse complement strand
TGAGGGATTGTAGGCTAGTTGTAGCAGTCGGCACCTTGGACCAAGTATTTTGTTGAATATCAGACCATAACCCGACGATAGGAACCATTTTTCCTATGGAGTTTAAGCCCCAACTCGAGGGTGACCTGTTGTTGAAATATTATGAGCAACAGAGTCTGTGGATGGGCGAAACATCTGACTCCTGCACGTAGTTGGTGACTTTTCATAAGAGATAAGTGTTCTTCACAAGCTTGTTTAATTATTGTGTGTTCTAATGTTATATTTTAAATGGGTTTATCTTACTGTATGAATTTATGCTTGTGTGTGTGTGTGTGTGTGTGTGTTTCTTATTCTTGTATGTTGCGACATATGTGGGCATGCTAGTTATAAGTGTTTCTTGTTAAC
This sequence comes from Picea mariana, assembly GCA_032191745.1. NCBI lineage: Eukaryota > Viridiplantae > Streptophyta > Pinopsida > Pinales > Pinaceae > Picea > Picea mariana. The sequence goes on along the minus strand of JASDQU010103258.1, from coordinate 239,897 downwards.
TACATGTATGATGAATCTATATATATTTTTGCACATGAGAAGCATAACAGTTATTAAGTATTCTTGTAAGTTAAACTCTATGGTATGCTTAGAAGATACCATGGTATGGTATGAATCGTTGAGTGCGCAGTGAAGAATTTCACATGCACAAAAGTGATAGAATATGCATGTAGCATTGGATTGGTTGTGCACACAGTAGTATTATGTGTGCAGAGCATTTGTGTGCACAACGATATATATATGTGTGTTCTGAAAGACTAAGTGCACAGTAGATTTGGGATATGTATTATGGTACTATAATTGTATTAAAAGAACTGTACTCATAGGGAAAGACTCAATGTGGGTCTGGGTGCAGTACCTTAAGGTTGTGCACAGTTAATCTGGTCTACTTGTAACAAGGAGCGTTATAAGTAGTATTCGTGCACTAGGAATTTGAAGTACCATTGTCGAGTAGTGAGATTGGGTTGCTACAAAGAATATCATAGCAACAGAAGTTTAGATTTTGTGACGAGGCCTAGCTTGGGAGACTGGGGACGTTACATTCTAGTATCAATACTATTGGTACAACACTGGACTTGTGTTGGCCAGATATTAGCATGAAATAGACGTGTGCATTAAGTATTGATGATGCACAGTGTAGAGTTTATTTTTCACAGAAAACCACTGGTGTGTAGTATAGAGTTGTGATGCATGCAAAAAAAACAATGTGCAAGTGTGCACACTAGAGTTTGGACGTTAAAATCATCCAAGGAAAGAGGAAAAGAAAGGATTCTAACAAATTGTGCATAGCTTTCATAAAATTGTCGCATTAATTAGTGTAATAAATCTTGTTAACTACACTTTTTGCAGAATTAACAACAATTAGTTCAGGGCAAGATCGACATAGAGATTAAAAGCATGCCATATGCACAAAGAACCTATAGTTAGGATGAAGAAATGGAAAGGTTGTACGATGGTATGGGTATTAAAGGTACATAATCCAATGGACATAGGGAAGGCTTAGAAGAGAGCATGGACTTGGTAGAGACCATAAAACATTTGCAAAAGGACGTCCAAAGTTATAAAGTTGATAACGCTAGGCTTACGAAAGCCAAGGAGGAGCAAGAAGGCTTCAACATCAAGTTGCTACAAAGCTTGGACAAAATTGAGAAAAATATGGATAAGGAGACATAGACAAGTAGGCCAGGAAGACACAGATCTCATGATGAGGGCAAAAAAAAGTGCTGACAAGCATCTCCATTACTCTCCAAGAAATTCAGCTAGGAGAGCATGCAGTAGTTCGAGTCCATATCCTATCAGAGAGAAGGACTAGGGTGGATGAGCTACAAGGGGAAATGAATAAGATCAAGCCTCATGTTTTTTATGGTGAGCATACGAAGGATGAAGATGCACATACATGATTGTTGTGTATGAGGAAATACTTCCAACTACATAATTATTCCTTGCGAGCATAAGGGTGAATTTCCATTTATCAGCTCAAGGGGAAAGCATCAATGTGGTGGGATCAGTATGTGCAAGTACAACACATTGATGAGAAGAAGGTTACTTGGAGGGAATTCAAGTGATATTTTGAAAAGAAATATTTAACTAAGCACTACCATGATAGGAAAATGAAAGACTTCTTTGAACTCAAGCTTAGGAGCATGACCATAGACGAGTACGAAAGAAGATTTTTAGAGTTGCTAAAATATGTGCCTTTTTATCAAGGATGAATAGGTGAAGATTCAAAGGTACTTGAGTGGGTTGCCATCATTTATTAGTGATAAGATATAATATGATGATCCCAATACATTGGAAGAAACTATAAGGAGACATAAATGTCTCTATGATCAGCAAAGGAGAAGCCCGACTTTCCAAAATGCTTGGGAAGACAATATGAAAAGTAAGGTGGAACAAAGGAAGAAAGGAACTAAGCCACCATTTTTAAAAGCAATTGCGCAAGGACAACCAACTTCCAAGTAGCCTAGAAGGCAATGGAAACCAGGCCAAGGCAGCAACCAATGAAGTGTTGGGGTTGGGAAGGAAACCATATATTTAGAGATTTCCCTCTAAGAGGTGAAAAAGTGAGGACTGTGCACAGTGTATGACAAGTTGTGATAGTTGAATACATGGGTAGAAGTGTACCTAGAATTTACGGATCCCTGGACAACAAGAAAGATGAGTTCCATTTTCACATGATTGAGGTGGAAGGTAAGATTAATGATAAACTCATTGCTATTTTAATTGACTCAGGAGCTATTCATTGTCATCTAGATCCTAAAATGGTGGAAAGATTTGAATTTTCAAGAAACAAACTTGGAAAATCTTGGTTGGTGCAGTTAGCTACAGGGGCAAGAAGGAAAATTAATGAGATGGTCAAGGCATGCCCAATGAAAATGAATGGATTGTGCACAAAAGTTGATTTGAATATCATACCTTTGGGCTCGTATGATTGCCTCATTGGTATGGATTCGTTGGAACAACATCATGTTATTCTAGATTGTTATAAAAAAGGCATTTACTTTCCTGGATGAGCAAGGAAATTTGAGAACAGTTTAAGGCATTCCAAGAGTTGTGACTATCAGAGAAATTTCAACCTTGCAGTTGAAGAAAAGCTACAGGAAAGGATGTCAAGTATTTGTAGTGCACATGGAGGAGGTACCTGTGAATAAAGTGCCAAGTGTTGAAGACTGCACAGTACTAAAATAATTTGAGGATGTATTTAAAGAAATATCGGGGTTGCCACCAAAAAGAGATATTGATTTCTCTATAAATATGATGCTCACAGCAGCTCCTGTATCCAAGAATCCTTATAGGATGAGTACACTAGAGCTTAAGGAAATGCAGATGCAACTTGAAGAGATTTTGAATAAATGATATATACACCCAAGTGTATCGCCTTGTGGTGCGCCATTTTTAATTGTGAAAAAGAAGGATGATACACTGAGACTCTGCATTGACTTTAGGTAGTTGAACAAGGTAACAATGAAGAACAATTATCATTTTCCAAGGATAGATAACCTGTTTGATCAACTGAGGGGCACAAGGATATTTTCCAAGATTGACCGTAGATCTGGCTATCACCAAGTCAAAATAAAAGAGGAAGAGATCAGCAAGACTGCCTTGAGAACAAGGTATGGTCATTATGAATTCACAGTGGTGTCATTTGGGTTGTCAAATGCACCAACTATCTTCATGTGTTTAATGAATGGAGTTTTCAGAGAATAATTGGATAAGTTCGTCGTCGTATTTTTTGATGACATCCTTATTTACTCTAAATTCGAAGAATAACATGAGCAACACTTGAAGATGGTGTTGAAGGTATTGAGGGAGCATCAAATTTATGCAAAGTTGAGTAAGTGTTTGTTTTACCGGAGGCAGATTCATTATTTGGGTCATATTGTTTCAAAGGAAGGAATAGTTGTGGACCTAGCGAAGATAAAATCCATTGAGGAATGGCCAACACCAAGAAATTTCGTAGAGGTAAGGTCCTTTAAGGGACTAACAGGTTATTACATAAGGTTTATTGAAGGATTTTGACAGATTTTGCATCCAATTACATATTTGCAAAAGAAAGGTGTGTGATTTGATTGGACTCCAGATTGTGCAAGGATTTTTCAGCACTCTAAGAGTTTGTTGACAAGTGCGTCAATTTTGAGAATTGTTGAACCTGATGCAGACTTCCTTTTGTGCATGAATGCATGAAAGGAAGGGATTGGTGGAGTCTTTAGTCAGAATGGACATGTGGTATGATATGAGTCAAGAAAGTTAAAAGATCATGNNNGTTGAGAGCAGACTATTTTGGTCTAAAATATTTGTTTGGACAACAAAGCTTAAATGCCAGACAAAGAAGGTGGTTAGAATTCCTCAGTGAGTATGGCTTCGATATAAATCATATCAAGGGTAAAGAGAACAAGGTGGCTGACGAACTCAGTAGGACGGTGCATGATATGCATGCTACAACCATTAGCATGTATACATTGAATTTGTGTGGAAAAATTTTAGAAGTTTCCAAGTCAAATCAGTGCTATGAGGAATTAAGAGAAAAATTACATCAAGATATTTTGCAACAGAAACTTAAAGATCATGAGATTAAAGAAGATGGAATAATTATGTTTAGTTTCATAGTTTATGTGTCTATTTGAATGTATGGGTTGACCCAGGTTCTACCTTTAGGTTTCTAACAAAACCCTACAAACCATTGGCCCCTCTGGTAAACCAGAAGGCAACGTCATGCACAAAGTGCACATCGCAGTATCACCCGAGATGGCTTATGGATGACTGCAAGACCCAAATTGATCCAAGTGGATATCGGTGGCCACCCACCTATTCCAAGCTCAAAACAATGTTATGAAAATTTATTATTTTTAGCAGTTTTTCGGGTCCTAAACTTTTGGGGTCATTTTGAGGTCCTAAACGAGGATTTTTCATGATCAAGCACATCAATGATAGTGAAAGGCTTTGATTGAGACCCCAAAACAAAGCTCCTTTTTTATATCTTTCCAACAAACTATCGTTCGCCCAAAACGGGGATTGTATGCCAAAGTTACGCCCTCGGGAAGTTGATGCACCAAACTACCCAAAAACAGGGTTCACAAAAACTGTTGGATTTTCATCTTCACGGGTCAGGGTTTTGGATTTTCTTTATGTTAAAAAGGACTTGGAGCCTCATTGTAACAATCATATTCTTTCTAATGAGCATAGTCGTCACATCTCTTCTCAAAGATAAGCTTCCACCATTCTAGCGAGTCTTTCACTCTGTATTTCTACAATTTTGTACATTTCGCTCATTAATAGAAATTGCGTGTTACTGTATATCTGTGTTTATGTTTATATCTCTGTTACATTATTGGATATCAAATATATCTCTGTACATTCCTCTATTATTTCTCCACTCTCATTTCGTGCCAAAAATAATTCAGATCACAGATGTCTACAGTCATGGAAGGGATGGTGCTCATGGAGATGTTAGGTCTGTGTTTCTACTTCAACATTCATCATTCTATCATACCATCATTCAATTCTACCATTCAATTAAACTTTAAATTTAATTCTGTAGTAAATATCTAATGCACGTTGTAAACTAACTCTAACATATTCATTTATTTATCCATTCATTCATCATAATAAGCATTGCAACACATAATAGGAACCATTCAACACAATGACACATTATTTTACCATGGTTCACCCCCCGGGATATGTCCACAAAGATTTGTCATTCTATGCTTCTTCATTTATCTTCATAAAATCAGTGCACTGCACGCTTTACATCATGAGTTGGTGATACTCCATGAGGCTGACCAGAGTCACACCAAGCTCCACAGCTTGCGACCTGACCCTCAATTACAATTCATAAATCTCCAAGTATGAGCTCCACAGATCTCAACCAAACTAAGTACTGCAACTCAAAACTCAAAAAGACTCAAAATTGCTTCAACTTGGCTATCATCTTCCTCATCTCCTACCCTTATACAACCTATATTTATATTACAAAAGGTGGGTAAAAATCCTTACATCAAGGACCCAAAACCCTAACCCTAAGTGGATTAGGTTTGTCCACTTTACAACCTCCTGCATGTGGTTGTTCTTTGATCCAACCGCTCCTTTCTTTGACTCTTATTTTCCTCATGCTACTTTTCCATATTATCCAGCATGTTGCTCTCTCTTCCTTCTGGCATGCTACTTTTCCTCCTTTCCTAGCGCGCGCTGGTTCTTTGGTCCATTCCTTAGCTATCTGCCTCGTTTTTTGTTCTCTTCCTTATTCCTCGAACTTTTCTCCCAAAATAGCCCTCTCCAACAGGCCCCCAACACTTACATGTGGCTCGTCCCGAGCCACTCAAGTAGTGTTTTCATATTTGACAGGCCTCTCCAACTTCTGGAACCAACTTGTAATCTCTTCAGCAGAAGTCGTCACATGTGCTCTCTTCTCTACAACAAACTCCACAGCCTGTGCAATGACATGTTCCTTCAACATCTCTTCAGCCTCCAACCTAAGATTTTCCATCTGGCCCTTTGTTGTATCCATCTCTATCAACATCTTCCTTGCATCTTCGTGTAGTGGCTCCAGCTGAGCCTGCCTCAACTACTTCTCTATTTTCACNTTGTAGATTCTTTAACTCCAGTGTGCTTCTCAGCCTCTCCTGAATGTTCATGGCATTCTGTTTTTTCTTCAAATCCTGCGCGGCTATGTTGACACCTTCTTCCTTTTGTTCCAATGCCTACAACTTTTCATTCTCTTACAAACTTGTCCATAGTTGTGCACTTTTGTCATATAACTTTGCAACTTCTTTAATACTTTGCACCATGTTCTCTATGTTCCCTGCCACCTCCCGTTCTCTCTATGATCTTACTTCAGGCGATGTGCTTGGTTTCAGGAGTGTCAACAAGTCCGTTATGTGACTTTTATAATTTTCCATCGCCTCCACTATCTTCCCAATTTTCTCCTCTATCTGCAAGTGTGCTCCTTCTTCTGCGTTGTCTGGAATTAACTTAAAAAATTCTTCTACATGCTTCTCTATTTGGCCAATGCGCTGCTTTTCCTCGTCCTTCTCAACCTACACTTCATTGAGAGTTATCCTTAGTCTATCCCTTAAGTCCTTGGCTACTTGTAACTCTGTCGCATTTGCGCGTGCTCTTGATTGGATTTCTTGTGCAACGCTTACTTGCAGTTTGTATAGTCTACAAATCAGCTGGTAGTTTGCAGCTCTAACCACCAAATTTTTATTCTATACAGTATTAAATTCCTTTGGGTAAAATCCTGTACTTAGATACTCAATAATGTCATCAAAATATTCATCAACAATCTATACAGAAAAGATTTTTGAATAAGGGAAGTTGCCCTCCAAAATGCTTGGTTCCTCTCCATTAGTGATCCTTGACATATGATCTAGCTCTACATTCAATCTTCTAGGATTCACCACAACTTCAAAGTCAAACTCCTGAAACAACAGTAACCATCTCCATATTCTTCCCCCAAACACTTGCTTATTGACCAAGTATCTAAGAGCAGAGTGATTTGTATACATCTTAAAGTGTTGTCCTAACAAATAATGTTTCAACTTCTGCAGTGCATATACCATAGCTAAACCTTCTATTTCTATAGTATTGTAGTTCTTCTTTGAATATGATAACTTCTTGCTTGCAAATGATATAGGGTGGTCTATATCACCTTCTCCTAGTTGTGTCAGTATTGCTCCAAGTGCTATTGAAGATGCATCTACATGTACATGGAATTCTTTTGACCAGTCTGGAAACACTAAAATCGACATTGTCACCATTTTCTCCTTCAATATATCCAAACTTTTCTAGCATTCATCATTACACTAAAATTTGATATCCTTCTTCAGCTATTTCTCCATTAGCACAATAATCTGTATATATCCCCTTATGAATTTCCTGTAATATCCTGTATGACCAAGTGTACTTTTTAACTGGCACACTGACTTAGGTGGTAGTAAGTTAACTACGACAACAATTTTGGTAGGATCAACCAATAGACCCTATTTACACACCACATTCCCTAACAAAATACCAAATGGTGTGCTGAAAATGAATTTCTAAATGTTCAATGTGATATGACACTGTATACACCTGTCCAGCATCAATCTTAATACTTCAACATGATCCTTCAATAAACTAAAGACTATCCAATCATCCAAGTAGACATCTAAAAAATTATGGATGAAATCCTTAAAGGAAGCTACTACTACTCTTGAAAAAATTGTAGGTGCATTCTTCAACCCAAAATGCATCATTGTGTATTGAAATGATCCCCATTCTGTGGAAAATGTTGTCTTATGTCGATCTTTGGTTGTTATCCTAATCTAGTGATACCCTAAAAACCCATCAGTAAATGAATATGCTTCTGGCCCTCCTACATTCTCCAACACTTCATCTATAAATGGGGTAGGGAAGGGATCATGTAGACAAGAATCATTCAAATTTCTTAAGTCTACATAGATCCTTATTCCCCCTTCCTTATTTTCCTGCTCTACCATGGGGATAATCCATTTTGATTCTTCTATTGGTTCTATGACACCAGCCTCTAACATATTATCAATCTTTGCCTTCACTTTCTGCTTATTCACTAGATTCAACCTGTAGGGTCTCTGACTTATTGGTCTGGCATCTGGTTTTAAATGGATCTTCATTTCTCCAAGTTCTCATGATATCCCTTTCATCTTTGAAAATTTTGTTGGAAACAAGTCACTATATTCGTGCAGTAACTCTGTTATGCTCTCCACTGTCTGGTTGTCCCAATAATCCTCAATACTTGCAATCTTTGGATTTTCTGTTGTTCCAATATTTACCTTCTTTATCTTCAAAGGTGCAACATACTCTTATGACTCTAATTGTTCTCCTTCTACTTCTTTTTCTCATTCTACTTCTGCGATGTTGATATCGTGTGGGTTTTCTTCTACCGGATCTTCTTCTGCAACATGATAACAGTGTAACAACTGTCTGACTGTCTATCTACTTTGATTTTGATAAGTTGTGACTATTTCAAATTTAGAATCTTCAAATATCTTGTCTCTTATAACCTCCAGTGTTGTATCTATCTCTATACTCTCATGTTCAAATGCAAAAGTAATCATAAAATTCTACTACATTTCCTCCCAATTGGTAGTTCCTCTGCACAATTCCAGCTCTGTGTACCAGTTCCTCAGGATGCCTTCTAGTGTATGAATAAAATAATGGCCATTCTTTTGGTGGTACCAATATCTGTTGAACCATGCACCTATCTATAATTTTCCCTAGGTTGTCCAATCCCATCATACTTCTCCAAATATATGTTTTCCTACTTTGCGCCAAATCTAATGCACATTAACCTCTTGCATTGATACCAATTATTAATATTCTCTTTATGCGCACCCCACCAACATGCAGGTGTTGCTTTCAAAGCCATGTCTTTCACTAATAACCTTTGATTCTCCAAAAATTTTAACTCAAAATTTGCTAAAAATTCTTCTAAATTATTTTGACCATAAAAAGTAGGAGGTTCCCTTATCTCTAAGCCAATCCACCTTAGTGTGTGCATCATTCTTGCACACCTTCTGGTATATAGTTCATGCAAACGTTGCTGCTAGTTTTCGAGACCCGTGTCAAAGTCTGATGGACGCGAACTAATTCTCCTCCAACTCAACATTCCATCTGTAGTAGGATTAATGTAGTCTTCCTCTCGCATAGTAGTTCTGTAAAGTTAGTTTATGTCTTCTGTAATGGAATTCTCTATCGCAGGTTCTACATACCTTCTTCCTTCTGGGGGATCCAAAGGTACTATAACTCTATATTCTCTTGATTCAAATATCATCTTCCTGGTCTTCAAATTGATGATATTTTGGTTATCAAATGCCCGATCCAACCCCAACAATGTTGGATAGGGTGTCATGTTATCCACTATGTCAATGAATTTAAATTCTGCCATGGTGTGCACACCATCTAGATCTATTGATATCCCATTCAATCTACCAATTGACACCACTCTATGTTGATTTGCTATCTTCAACTGAATAGGTGAATACCCCAATGTAGGTTCCCCCATATCTTCCCATGTCTTCTTAGGCAGAGCATTTACTTCAGACCCTAAGTCTAATATAATATCACCCATATTGAAATCTCCAATGTTTTCATTCAATTTGAATTCCCTACTTGTTCTTCTCTTCTTACGGACCTGATTGACTATCTTTTGTTCTAATTTCAACTCTTCTCCAGAATTTCACTTCTCTAATAGACTTTGTAATACTTGTAAAGAATTTTTAGCATTCAGCAACTTCACACAATACCCAAAAAAGTTTCTTAAGTTACTTACTTGCTCTGAAGGATACTCTCTGTTGGTTTGATCAAATAAGGGAGGCACGTAATACATTGGTATATCATCTACTAGTTTTTTTCCTGAAGTAGATGCAATATTCTCCTTTAAAATCTACTCTCTAGCCTCTTTGAAGGTATCCTTCTCTTTGTGTGCATCAAACATTTGTTCAGGTGTTGCATTCTTTCTGACTCACTAGTGTTGATCCTGACTCTACTTTGTTGCATCGGCTCCTGTCTTGAATCCACCTCTAGTAACTATATTGATCTTTTTCCCATCATCTTCGGTAGTTTCCACAACAATCCATTGAACATTCTGATTGTTATGATTCCTCTTCTCCTGTATCTTTACCAAAAGTGTCAGACAATATTTTGTATCATGGTCTGTTGCGCGACAATACATACATGTCGCAGGTGGATGTGGACAATATCTTGCATAATTTCCAGGTTTCTAACAGTTATGACAAACTATTGGTCCTCTACCTCCTTCAAATCCTCGTCCTCCACGGCCTCCTCCTATGTTTCCTTGATTGTCTTTGTGCGGTGTATTGTACTATGGTGCCTGATTATACTTCGATTGTGCATTATTGTACTATGGTGGTGGTCCAAACTGTTTCACATTTTTATACTACGATTGGGCTCCAAACTGTTGTGCATTATTATAATGATGTTGCACAGGTTTTCCTTTCATGTGTTCAGTCTACACTCTATAAGTATCTGATGTCCTATCCTTCATTATTTCCAAAGTTCTACAATCCTTGTCTTCATGTCCTACCAACTTACATAAATTGCAAAATGTACTCTTGGGTATTGTCTGATAATTCTACATCATGGGAAAATGATAGGGATCATGTCCATGTGTTTTTCATATCTCACACCATGGTCCTCATATAGATAAAGGATTTGGCATTCCTACTCCCAAATACTGCACAAACGTCAGACACTCATTCTTATGATGACCTTTTGTTCTGCATAATGTACACCAAACATCTTCCCTCTTTTCCTTTCCCTTATTATGATCCAACTGAAATTTCAGGTTCTTCAGATCTTCTCTCGGCTCTTCCACAACTGGATCTATATGCTTATATTGATTCTCCTCCAATTGCAAGATTGATTGCAAAGCCTCGGCTTGGATTTGGAACTTATGTTGTCTTAATGGATACTTCAGATGTGGTAGAAATGAATTAACAAATAAATGTCTATATTGCATATCAGTAATAGAGTACTTCAACTTACCTTTCAACCTATTTAACTTTTGATCAGTCTCCCATACTAACTCAATTGGCTTCTTCTTGATCTCTATCTTCTCGTTCATGAATTTATCCTCTAAGCTGGGTCTCTGAAATTCATTGATTAATTGCTTCTTTACATCTACGACAGTTGTGGGCACTCCTTGTGGGTTGTTTACTGTGAGGCCCATATACCAATCCAGTGTGGAGTCTCTGAATGTGATTTCCAACTGCGCAACTTTTATATCTTCATATGGAATATGCTTAGCTTCCCAAATATTCTCACATATAAACAAGTGCTTCTCTCATTCCTCCAACCCTTCTCCATGGAACTCTGGTAACCTAATAGTTGGATCTTCTCCTCCCATTGTGAAGTTTGTTGTACTACCACCTTCGTGCGGTGTAGATACCTAAATACTACTAGCTGAACCTATACTTCTACTTGAATTGCCACTGGACCCTCGTCCTGTAAAAATCCTTCTATTACTAATCACTTTTTGGCTAACCAATTCTTTGTCTTTAGATGTCTTAGTCGCACATTGGTTGTGGGTTCCACACTAATTCAGATCTGGAATGGAGAGCCTTATTCTACGTCAGACCCTTGACCTCTGTTTTTACTCTCATATGTGGTGTGAAGGATTTCCTCAATCTTCCCTGTCGCATGAAGATCCTCTACCTCTTCCTTGTAACAGTCCAATCCCTCCCACTTGACTACTGCCCTCTTCTTCCTATTGATATTATACTGGTAGGGTCGTCCATTGCACGTCACTCTCGCTCTGCTTAATATCTCCTTGGTTTGTTCCTCATCCATCATAAAGGGGTGCATTTTTTCCTTCTTCTAGCCTCTCTCCAGAGCCCTCTCCATATCTTAGATCTTCCTTAGTGCTTCCCCCAGTTCTCCCATGCGCGCAGAGTGATTTATCTTTCTGACTCCATTGTCATCACGCCTTTATCATGCAATAGAATCTTAATCGACGTGTAAAGAGACCTAATGTACCTTCCTATGGTTCCCTTCAAGAAATCCTTCTCTACAATAGTATATGGCTTCGCTTTATCGACTGCAAATTCAATAATAAACCCTGCAATAATACTGTCTAGCCAGAAATCCACTACGTGCGTGAATTTATTGTTAACCCTTTCCAACCACGCAATACTCTCAGTATTCCAATCTACTGGCCTTATGCTATTAGTGGGATGAGTATCCTTCAATCTCAATATCCACTCTTGCAACAATTCTGGAAAATAACAGAAAAATGCCTCATGCAAATCAGTAAAAACATACCTTTGTAAATATTGGCACAGTGTATACATGGAAATTATGTTATCTTTCTACACAAACTCAAATTTTTTTTTCTCCAACCATCTTCCAATATCCTTCTTAGTAGGGTTCCATGGCCTGAACATCACTTAATTCTACATTTTCTTCACTGCCCTTCTCATCAAATCCCTTCCAATCTGATCTTCTAAGTTCCAACCGGTAACGAAACCATTTGTTGGAATGTATGGGCTGACCCAGATTCTACCTTTAGGTTTAAAACAAAACCTTGCAAACCATCGACCCCTCTAGTAAACTAGAAGGCAACACTGCACATAGAGTGCACAACACATTCTCACCCGAGATGGATTATGGGTGACTGCAGGACCCAGATGTATGCAGTCATGGAAGGGATGGTTCTCGTGGGGATGTTAGGCCTATGTTTCTACTTCAACATTCATCATTCTATCATACCATCATTCAGTTCTACCATTCAATTAACCTTTAACTTTCATTCTGCAGTAAATATATAGTGTGCACTGTAAACTAAATCTAACATATTCATTTATTTATCCATTCATTCATCATAATAAGCATTGCAACACATAATAGGAATCATTCCACATAATGACACAGTATTTTACCGTGGTTCACCCCCCCTCCCCCAGGATACGTCCACAAAGATTTGGCATTCTATGCTTCTTCATTTATCTTCATAAATTATTGCGATGCACGCATTACATCATAAGTTGGTCATACTCCATGAGGCTGACCAGAGTCGCACCAAGCTCTACAGCTTATGACCTGACCCTCAATTACATTCCATAAATCTCCAAGTATCATCTCCACAGCTCTCAACCAAACTAAGTACTACGACTCAAAACTGCTTCAACTTGGATATCATATTCCTCATCTCCTACCCTTATACAACCTATATTTATATTACAAAAGGTGGGTAAAAACCCTTACATCAAGGACCCAGAACCCTAACCCTAAGTGGATTAGGTTTGCCCACTTTACAACCTCCTATGCACAGTTGGTCTTCGATCTAACCGTTCCTTGGTTTGACTCTTCTTTTCCTCGCGCTACTTTTCCTTATTATCTGGGGTTGATCCAGGGGATCAAAATTTGCTCAAAAATCAAAGTGCTCAGAATTGCTTCAAAACAAACACGTGTGTAGGGGTCGTCCTCATGATCCCAACACAACTTGAACGGGTTCAAACAGACATCATATGAGTGGGATATTGTGTTCTATCCATTTTTCCAAACATGCAAAATTTTGTTGACTATACAGTCCATATAGTGCTGACGTGGAATAGTATGGTCCCACACGTGGCATGTGATGTGGACTAGCCACTGTGCAGAGGTGTTGAGTTGGTAAGCTGACTGGGCAAGTGATGTGGCAAGGTACGTGAACCATTAGTTTCTTAACACATGTCATCTGGGTGGCAAGTGATATGGTGCCACGTGGCCCAGTCGTGGACTGTCACGTGGCACCCCTCCGGTATATAAAAGGTTGTGGTAGTCCACAAGGGTCGAACCCCCGACCTCCATGGGTAGTGGAATAGTATTTGCATAGGTCGGGCCACCAAAC
>JASDQU010103258.1:108333-124013 GCA_032191745.1 Picea mariana | reverse complement strand
TTATGAGTCCTCAAGAAGAGGCTGAAGTGGGCGAGTGCTCAGGAGAGTGGTCTGCATACACCAAGCGGTTGGACTTTGTGTGTGTGTTGATGAGAATTAGATTCCATGCACAATGAAAACTGAGTTGGAGCATGCCGCGTAGATGGTTGTGCGTGCGGTGGTGTTGTGCAAACCATATGTTGGTGAGTGCAATTTAGAGTTACTTATGCTGCTAAAATCTGGTTGTAAAGAGAAGGTTGTTTTTGTTGTTTCAAGTTGTGTGACGCGACTCAAACTTGGGATGAGTGCATTACTTCAAGTGGTACAACTTAGACCTGTGTGTAAGAGTAGAAACTATGTACTGGAATTTCAATGTAACATTGCTCAGTAGTAGGTTGAGGTGTTACAGTCTAGTTGATTCAGAAATTTATAAGTTGAGGTGGCATGACGTGGCCCGACCTGGGGTGGCTGGGGACGTTACATCACATGAATAAAATGTGTAGATTTTGTTAATTTAATGGAATCATGTTGCTTTCATGTTGGAATCATGTTGCTTCACTATTCTAGGAAGCTTTGTAATGAAATCAATTGTAACCACTTCCCATTTCCACTCAGGAATGGGAAATGGTTTTAGCAGCCCCAATGGATGTCTATGCTATAGTTTTACTTTTTGGCATTATAAACACCTGGATATGTAATTATCCACTTCCTTCTTCATTCATGGCCAAAAGTATTGGCTTCTTATAGCTACAATTATCTTCTGATATCCTGGGTCCCCAACATATGGCACATTGTGCATTTATTTCAAAACTATAATTTTCACCTCTTCAGAATTTGACACATATATTTTTCCTTTGTACACGGGGATTCCATCCTCTTTCAACTCATAATAATTAATCTTCTATTGTAAAACTCCTTGTTGTAATGTTTCCTTTATTTTAACATATTGCTAGTTTGAATTTCCAACCTCTAAAATTATGCCTTTTAAATATATGTTGAACATGCTAATGGCTGAAATATGCACTTTGTGAGCTCTTCTGCTAAGTGCATAAACCACATGATTTTCTTTGCCTTTTATATACTTAATTTCAAATTCATATTCACTCAGAAATTCCAACCATCTAGTTTCTCTAGAATTTAATGTTGGTTGTCCAAATAAATGCTTCAAACCACAATGGTTTGTCCTTAGCTCAAATATTCGACCCATGAGATAGTGTCTCCACAGTTTTAATGCATGAACAATTGCTACTAACTCCAAGTCATGTGTAGCATAATTATTTTCATGTTTCTTTATTTTTCTAGTCTCATAGCATACCACATGCTCTTTTTAAGTGAGGACTCCACCGATCCCTTCCTTGCATGCATCAGTGCACTACAAAATCTTCATTTGGATCAACAATATTTAATATTGGAGCACTTGTCAAAATATATTTCAACTGTTGAAAATTTTCTTCACATTTGGGAGTCCATTCAAATTTCACTCCCTTCTTTTGCAAAGAAGTGATTGGGTTTGCAATCTTTTAAAACCCCTTTATGAATCTTTGGTAATAACCAGCAAGAACCATAAAATATCTTACCTCTGTGACATTTCTTCACGTTGTCCATTCTCTAATGGCCTCTATTTTATCGGGGTCAACTGTTATCCCCTCTGCTGAAATAATATGCCCCAAGTATTGAATCTTCTTTCGATAAAAGATTCACTTACTTAGCTTGGCATACAACTTATGTTCTCTCAAAACTTGCAACATAATTCTTAAATGTTGCTCATGTTATTCTTTTGTCTTGGAGTAGACTAGAATATCATCCAAGAAAACAATTACAAACTTTTCCAAGTATTCCCTAAACACTCCATTCATTGGGCACATGGAAACAACTAGGGAATTTGGTAGCCCAAATGGCACTAATGTGAATTCATAATGCCCACATCTTGTTTTGAATGTTGTCTTGTTGATATCCTCTTCCTTTATCATCACTTGATGATAACCTGATCTCAAATCAATCTTGGAAAATACCTTGCACCCTTTAGTTGGTCAAAGAGATCATCAATCCTTGGCAAAGGATATTTGTTCTTTATGGTGACTTTATTCAGCTGTATAAAATCAATACACATCCTTAAGCTTCCATCCTTCTTCTTCACAAAAAGAACCGCCCCCCCCAAGGTGACACACTTGGGCATATATACCCCTTCTTCAATAGCTCTTGAAGTTGCATTTGCAACTCTTTAAATTATGGTGTACCCATTCTGTAAGGTGTCTTGGATACTGGGGCAGCTCCTGGCACCAAATCAATAGAGAAATCAATGTTTCTCTTTGGTGGAGATCCCGGGATTTTCCCAAAAACATATTCAAAATATTTTAGGACCGCATCATCTTCAATACTTGTTACTCTATCTCTAGTTATCTCTTCCATACAGGTTGCAAAAATTTGACATCCTTTCCTGAAACACTTTTTCAGTTGCATGGTCGATATTTCTCTAACAACTACAACTCTTGGAATGCCTTGAATTTTTCCTTGTTTCCCTTCCTCATCAAGAAAAGTTATTGTCTTGTTATAATAGTCTAGGACATCATGGTGTTTCTCCAACAAATCCATGCCAATTAGACACTCATATGAACCCAATAGTATGATGTTTACATCCACCTTTGTGATGAGTCCATTCATGTCCATTGGGAAATCCTTAACCAACTCATTGATCTTTCTTTTAGCCCTTGTGGATAATTGAACTAACCAAGATTTATTATGCTTACTTCTTTGCAAGTGAAATATTTAAACAATGTTAGAGTTTATATAACTATGGATAGCTCCAGAATCAATTAAAATTGTTATGGGTTGGTTATCAATATTACCTTCCACTTCAATCATGGGGGATTGATACTCTTATTTCTTGTTGTCCAAGGCCGCATAAATCCTTGACATGCTTCCTTCCATGTTTTTGATTGTTTCATCCTCTTGAATGTTGTGAAAAATCCTCATTCTTTCACCTTTGTGAGGTTAGTGCCTATATAAGTGATTTCCCTCACACCACCAACATTGTACATGTTTCCTCCTTGGCATTTTCTCAAATGAGTTTGTTTTATTTTGCTTATTTTGTATTTTTCTCATTTTGGGTTGATTGTCCTTATTTATTTTTTTGGGAGTTATTCTTGAAAATGGGTGGCTTAAAACCTTTTTGCACTTACTCTTTTTTACCCTTCATTTTTTCATTCCAAGCTTTTTGGAAGACTTGCCTCTCTTTGCTCTACTCATAAAGATGCTTTGCTCTCCTTATGGCCTCTTCCAAAGTTCTAGGGTTATGATATTGTATTGTGTCATTGTAGAAATAGGGTAACCCACTTAGAAACCTTTGGATTTTTACCTTCTCATCTTTTATGAAGTCCACATACTTCAACAACTCAAAGAACCTCTTCTCATACTCATCTGTTGTCATGCTTCCCAACTTGAGTTCAAAGAACTCTTTCATATTTCTCTCATAATAATTATCAAACAAATATTTCTCTTGGAAATATCCTTTGAATTACCTCCATGAGACCTTCCTCTCATCAAGGTATTTTGCTTTCTTAAGTCGATCCCACCACATGGTTTTCTTTCCTTACAAGTGTTAAGTTGCAATTCTTGTTTCTACCCTGGAGGGATACTCATGCAGCTGGAAATATTTATTCATTTCCAACAGCTAAGCCTCATCCTCTTCTCCCTTCCTATGCTCACCATTGAAATTTGGTGGATTTATTTTCCTGAGTTCACCTTGCAAGATGTCTCCCTCAGCCTTCTCTTTTGCCTCCTCATAGGGGGGCACACTTGGGCTTCTCCCTGTCCCTAAACTTGCATGAGCTCTCCTAGTGGATTAATGATGGTGCCTTCTCATGCTCTTTGACTACCTACCATTCCCATGATCATCCCTTTTTCTATGGGTTTTGGATGATGTCCCTTGTCTAGCACTAGTTGCTTGCTTTATGCCGGAGTCTTTATTAGCTCGCTTCTGCAACATGTTCAGAATTTGAACTATCTCTTCTCAATCCTTCATAATCTTTTCTTTATCGACCCTATAACTCTATACTTCTCTCTGCAAGCTTATCATAGTTACATGAGCTTGTACGTCTCTTCTTCCATTAGATTTTGTCTCAACATTTCCCATGCTGACATGTAGTCCTCTAAATTCCTCTCCATGACTGTAGGACCCTTGGGCATCTTCCATGGTTGTAGTTCTCATAAATGAACCAAAATGACTTCTTGTACTTATAAATTCTGCAAGAAAATGTGCATGCAAATAATTTTTGTTAGACAAAAATATATACATACACAATCATGTAAACAATACATACGTTTTTTTTCTCTTTAATGTCACTAGTCATCTTCTTTTGCATTGACTATAACTTATGTTTCCAAAATAAATTTTATGGGTTGATAGTTGGATTCTCCTCTATAATATATTTCCAACGACTTCTTTCTCGCTCAATTCTGAGTTGTGAGCAGAAAGTTATGGCTGTCTAAATATTGCTAATTTGCCTCATTTTATACACTTTTCATTCTGGTGCAAATAATATCAGACACCAACTTCTACCACATTTAGAAGTAAAGATGTCAAGATTCAGAGAAACTTTTGTATGATTCATAGATAATATTTATGATAAGGAACTCATAAAAACTCTCATATTTCCATTATGATGCTTTAGTAAAAAACTACAACAATATGGAAATGACAACTTTGTCATTTTCACACCTTTTCCCAGACGATGCACTTCTGGAAAATTTTCACTAAACCAAAATTAGCTGACTTGGTGAGTACAAAAATATTGATTAAATAATATTTCCTTGTTCTTCCATATGGGGACCCTTTTCCTCCTTTGAAAATCCCCAAAATCCTCAAAAAGTGGCCCAGAATAGTGGATTTTGCCTTGTTTCAACATCCCCATTCCAAACCCCTTTGGATTTATTCAATTCATTCCTAGGTTATTTCCATGCCTTTTATCATGGATTCTAATGTATAATTATAGTTCCAAATGGCACCTTGAGGTGATTCCATGTCACCCTCCTAGCATGCCTCGTTATCGTTCTCTCTCTTCTTTCTCCACTTTCTCCTACGCTGACCTTAAAAATTAATAAAAAATATTAATATTTTATGAACCCACTTGCCCAGATGGCACACATATTACCCTGGATGAGACACAAATCCCACCCTAATTGATAGACTCCACGTGGCACCCCTTTACTGGTTGCAGGGATCAACGGGTCCCATCCTGCGCCTCTACCTTGGTGTGCACGAATTTGCACGTCTCCCAGATCCGACGGTGGAGATCGAGCGAGATCAACGACTGAAATTTAATGTCACATCCCAAAAGTGATCTAGGTTTAACAAACCTTTAGTTCACGACATTCCAAACCACGTCCTACGTGACACGATCTTTATGGTGTTTCATGGTACAAGGCCTCAGACCCAAACCGCCTCGCTACCCATGTAACAATGGTTTATGGTATTGGATTACCACCCTCACATGTGGATCCCACATCACTTGCCACCATACTACCAACTGCCACCATGGAAGTCCAATTCGCCTCTACTATGTCACTTCTTCCACGTGGCCTCCACGTCATGTACAACAAAATACCCAAAATTTCGCAAATTTCGAATTTTTCCAATTTTCCAAAAATGCATAATTCTGAAATTTTTTCAGGGTCTCCATGAGACCCTAATTAATATTAAAAATGGTCAATTTAGGCCTAGTGCGTATCAAATTGACCTATGCAACCAAACTTTGAATCTCTTAGGTCGAATTCTAAACCAATTTCACTGCAGAAATTGGGGGGTTTTCCCAATTTCTCCCTATTCTTCATGGCTACACTATAATTTCCAGAATTTGACCAATTATAGGCCCAACACATGCATATTTAGAGATTAAAAATTGGGTATTTAACCCCTGAACTCAAAGTCACCAAAATTACAAGCAATCTCCTCACACTTTTTCCTCGAAAAATATGGCAACCACATTGTAGACATCTTTTGAGATTTAACTCTACAATTTTAGCTTTTGCATGTTGAATATATCCCATACATGCTCAATACTTGAACTTGTTGCTCTGTTACTGGTATGTAACACCCCCCTGCTTAACTAGAGAACATTACTTAAAAAAAAACACATAAATTTGAAAATTTCTTCTGCTAATTAATTCTTGTAGATTACTAGCTACGAATTGAACACATTTTAAACTAAAATATGATACCCATGACCAGATGCATCTAAAACATTCTAAAAGAACATAATGTAGCCATAAAATCATATATAACAACATATCAAATCATTCTCATGCACAAGGTAAAAAAACATCCATATAACTAATAAGAGAGACTCAAAAAATAATTAAACACTTATCTTTTAAAACGTTTGTGCAACCAACTGTTTGGGAAGGACGTTCCATGCAACCATATACCTGTTGTTCCAAATCTCAATATAAAGTCACCCCCGAGCTTGGGATAATAATCCATAAGAGAAGGGTGCCTCTCACAGTTCACTCACAACTCTAAATCCACAACCCACTAGTATTCTCCTACAACTATCCCTAATTTTCTCCAACTCCCTTCCTCTTGATATGCCCAACCCAAGGAATGTACCCCTTCACTTATCTCAGTCTCTTGGGCATCCCATTCATTTATTAGGGTATCTCTAGCATATCTAACCATGAATCTCTCTTCTGGGAACTCAAGGGAATTCACAACCAGAAAAAAACTACCAGGGAAATAACAACAAACAATTGTTGTTTTAGTACAACTCACCCATGAGTTCACTCTCTAGTCCTGACAACCTGGCTCTTCAATATTCATCTCCAAAATGCTCCAAAAATGCTCCAACATGCTCCATAATTCACCCAACCTTATTGGTCTAGCTCCAATTCTCTTTTTCCTTACTCTCCCCTTGTTGTTCATGAAAAAACTGAATGTCAAAACTACCTATTCTCCCCAATATGAATTTCCTCTATTTTCCCAAAACAATTGACTGCACACTATGCCCAATGTTTATTGTACAATAGCCCCGTACTTCCAATAACTATGGAAGTGAATTATACACCCACCCCTTGACAGGTATTTAATGATTGAGCTCTCATACACTCAAACAAAAAAAAAAGTTATCCCCAATGATATTAAAATTCAGAAATATGGGTTTGCCTTAATAGCCATAAACCATTTCCCCCTTGGTTCCCTCTTAGAAAATCCCATGCATCCCCTCTCTCTTCTAGATAAATCAGCCCCCATCTCTATCCATATTCCCAGCAGTTGGCATAACATTATATTTATTAAAGTCAGAAATACAATTCACATATTACATCGCTTGGGCATAGCCATATTCATATCTACATTATGCATAAATTAAAATGAGGATTATAGTGGGGATGTTACACTACAGTTCCATCAATATGGGGGACGTCGGATGTGTCATCCTTTCCTTCTGTTAGTATACCCAGCGTTACTATGCCCATCCCTTCTATTTCGATGCCCACTTATGGATCATTTTCTGGTGGGGGGCTGAGCCTTGGTTTCAACATGGGAAATGGAAATCCTTCCTACTCTTCCAATCCTATGAGCAACTCAACATCATTAGTTGTGGGTGTACCTTTTGGGTGGAATATTTCTAGTGGTTTTGGGGTTGTCCCTAGTTAGGCTAGGGGTAATAGTACATTAGGAGGTTTCAAATTTTCTTGGTTAAGCACACCCTTCCCTGGGGGGAATTTTTCAAAATGGTGAGGTTTTCCTTTTGTTAACACATCCGTTCTTGGGAGTTTCTTCCCTGGGACTAGTTTTGGGAATGTTTTTTGTAACACACCCAAACCCCTTATCCTCACTCACACTGTCAAGGTGTCATATTTCTTTTACTTTTTCTTAACACTTGATAAGTACTTGGGAAACATCAGTGTATGTGTGAGGACTTCTATTATCACAACATAAGTCATATTGTGTCCTCCAAATCAATTGTCTGCTTTATTTCTCGTAACTCCTCCTCATTGGAGTATTCCCGCTCTAACTCCATTGAATACTATGAATTAGCCACTCTAAACACATGTGCTCCAACAGATCAAACAATCCTCATTCATTTGATTTGGCAGATGTAATGTGCCTCGAAGGTTCCAACTAACCACTAGATAAGGTAGAAGAACTCCTTTCCTAGGGTAATTTTCACGAGATCCACTGTGACCCCACGGTCATTTTCCACGAGATCTATGGTCCTCGAAATTTTTGTCATTAGATTTCCTCTTCTAATATCCCTTTGTACCTTTGACCAAATTTACACCGATGGACTATCGTCTAGATCCAATGATCCAAAATCCACCATAGCCATGTTCTAACAGATCAACGAGTCTCGTTGACTTAGTATCTCCTTCGTCAAAGTCCTGTTATGATCTATCTCTTGATTACTCTGATGGGTACCCCATCCGATCAATGGTCCAGGTCTTCTCACCACACCGATCCAACAACTGCAAGTCATCTCGACTAAACTCATAT
This sequence comes from Picea mariana, assembly GCA_032191745.1. NCBI lineage: Eukaryota > Viridiplantae > Streptophyta > Pinopsida > Pinales > Pinaceae > Picea > Picea mariana. The sequence goes on along the minus strand of JASDQU010103258.1, from coordinate 115,546 downwards.
TTTATTCAAGAAAACAATATGATTTTGAACTTAAGCATTCAAGAATTTCTTCAAGGATTTCACCATATCTCTAAGGGTCATAAAACAACTCTGAGACCATTGCAGGCCTCTAGATTTTATGAGGAAATAATATATTGCATATCTTTCAAGATTTACACATAACAATCATAGTTTCCTTAGGACTTTGGGTTCTTCATTCCTCACAAGAATCTCTCTGGTCAACATGACTTCTACATCACTGGTTAATTGATTTTTTTTTCCATATCCTGCAAAATTTCCTCTAAATATATAAGGTTCATAGGGATACAAACCATCCCTACTAAATCATTTACAATTTTTAACAAGTTAACAATGATCACATTAGTCCATCATAATTATTCAAAGGTTTCATGTATTTATTTCAAGCATTTAAATTTCCCATTAATCAGAAAATTGCATGCATACATCCTTCATTCACAATTTAACAAGTAAAGTTATATACTTATTTGATCAGGGAATTTCCAATACCAGCTGACTGAGAGAGGATGCCTTTCCTCCCAACCATAGGCCATACTGTAGAGTGATTTCCTAAAGTACGCCACCCCCATGCCAAGCCATGATACCATAAGAGGAAGTTGATTCAGCTGGCTTCCAAGCGCTAAGATGATCCAGGAAGGTTACTCTCCTTTCTCTCCTAACCACAAAAAAAGTTCCCCCCTTCCCACTGAGCTCAAGAAATCTACAGGTTTATCATGTGGTTTTTCAACTGGATTTCCTCTACACGAGGGACTCCCTTCTTTGCTAAAAAAGCCTTAGCGACCTCCCCTTACCAATATTGGTTTATGTTCAGTAAGCACCAAGATGTATTGATTCTTGATCTAGTTTGGATTTAGGTCTTCTCTTCTTCAGGGTGATCAATCTTAATTTTTTACAAGCTTCTGATTTTCCTCAATGAAATATTTTTATTTTATTCTCTTCCCTTACGTCTATTGGTATATGTGTGTTTGTCCTCTTCCTCTCATGTCTTTCTCTTTCTATTTGATCTCTTGTTTTACCAATCCCCTTAGAACTCTCATAACTTCTATCAGATGTTTCCTACAATTCACAGTCTCTATCTTGAAGGGGAAACTGTGAACTCTCGTTGTCGGTCATTCAATTGGCCCTTTGCTTATCTAGAAGACTAATCCATCAACAACCATTAACTGCCTCAACCACTTTCCTATCCCTTCATAAGTATTGACGTGGATCGTTCGGATAGGGTACGTTGGGGTATGAGTTTATGTTCAACAAGCATATATTATCTTGTTGAAAAAGCTTCACATTTTCTTCATAAAAACAATTCATCTCCCCAGTCCATGCCACTTCATTAATCTGTGCTTCATGAATTTGTTCCCTCTCAATCAATGATTTTGGTGTTTTTATTAAATAATTACATAATTACATGCTTCATAAATATACTTATATGAAGTCTTAGCATAATTACAGCCTTGGGGGAAAATAGGGTGTTACATTTTTCCAGTATGGTCCACCTTTAACCCTGGGGGCATGTTTGGTTCTAGGAGTAGTCATGCTCCAGGAAGTGACACCATTCCTGGGGGAACTCACTCTTTGGAAGCTCCTCAACCCTCCAATAATACAAATATAGGGGGACATCAAGGTCCATCTGGGATGACAAAGACTTCACCTCCCTCCCAATATTCATTTTTTCACGCAATGTTGCCCTTCCTCGCAAATTTCGACCTACCTAATCTATCACAGTCGAAAAATGACCCTATTTCCCACAAATCTTCATGCCTAACAATGCCTTCCAAGATTCCATCAGATATAACAAACTTTGACAGAAAGCTGAGAGAGGACCCCTCCACACACATCATGACATACTATTTATGGTGCTCATCCAACTCGTTGATGGATGACAATGTGACACAGTGTCTTTTCTAGAGATCCTTAATTGGAGCTTCTGCACAATGGTACATTGAATTGAAAGGTAGTTCCTTTAAAAGCTTTAGTGACTTGGAAATGGATTTCTTAATGCATTACCAATTGTCCATATGGTACGAGATAGGAACTGAGCTCTTGATGTAACTACATTAATATAATGACACTCACATTTTCGATCATATACACGAGTGGATACAAAGAAGTGGGATGATTAAGACCCAGAATCTAGAAAAACTCCTAACGGAGTGGTTCACAAAGTCCCTCCTACCACCCATTGCACAAGATGTAGCTATAGTTGGGGAAACCACCGAGGAGTAGGCCATTTTATGTGCCCAATACTTAGATTTTATTTATTCACAGTAAGGTACACTTTATGACATCATCCCAAATTCTCCTAGGCCATCAACATATCCATGAAATCCAAACCTAGGACCCCATGCCAATGGTGTGGTTGGTTATGTTTCCCATGCCTCTATTAACCAATTAGTTGATCACATGGGTCATATGTCTCTTAAGTCAGCTTCTAGTACTAGTGATCAAACTACTATAATCCCTACTCAGACCTTCGAGGTGTATTTAGTACAATCCACACAACTTAAGAATCCTCGACAACTTGGAGGAAAGAATAAAAGGAACAAGAAAAATAATTCCAATTATGAGAAAGGGATTGCTCCCACCCATCACACCTAGGAGGAGGGAACTCAAGAAAAGAGAAAGAGTTGGTTTCCCTACAAACTTTGTGGGCACCCTACTTATCAATGTCCTTGAAAGGATGAGGTCCATCGATTTTTTGCACAACAACAAAACCCCCAGCAACCTATTGTCTCAACCCATCCCTTCCCCCTTCAACCTCAAAACATGGTTGCCACAAATCCCGCCCCTCTGCAAGGGGGAATGGCAGGTACCCCTCATGATGAGGGGTCTTCCTCAAATGCTGCCATTTTTATGTGTGACCAAATGGTTAATTTGCATACTAGGACCCAAAACTATGACATTTCTGAGCCTTCCCATATTGTTTCTCTAGAAGCAACATGTTCTTCTCATCTTATTGGCCCTCTTCAGATTGAGAAGCCATGTTTTGACACACTGATTTTTCCCCTGAAGGGCGTTCTTCGATGCACGATGCATAATTCAAACACACGTGCTTCCCATAACTATAGTATTGTGGAATATTTGGCCCAGACAACTTATGCCATGTATACCCTCGAAGTTCTCCAAATCTTCCCAGCATAACGGAAAGCCTTATTGTCATCGATAGGTGGGGTTGATCCCTCAGGTTAAATTTTGATAACCTTATATTATTCTCAGGTTACTCATAGTCTCTCCCATTAGGTCACCTTCCATATCATAGTGTGATCGATGGGGAAAAAACATCTATCGAACGGTGATGGATGCAAGAGCCTCGACTTGCATAATGTATATTTATTATTGGAAGGCCCTATAATCTCCTAAGCTCGACACATCTGCTACACTATTGAAATAATTCGATGGACACATGTTCCAGCCTCATGGAATAATCAGTGCCTTACCCATCGAGTTAGGTGGAAAGACTGTCTCTATTGTCATAGAATTCATCGACGCACCTCTTGAGTATAATTTATTACTTGAGAATACTTGGTTCTATGAGATGACTACAGTTGTATCATAATTATTTATGGTCCTATGCTTCCCTCATCAAGGTAAAATTGTTACAATTGATCATCTTGTGTTCTGTACTCAAAACTTGGATCTAACGCGAGTTCAAATGTACCCTTTGTCGGTGATGCTCAACAGTCTTATATGCATGTTGGTGAAGGGATGTTCAAAGATCCTTCACTTATTGGTATATTTCCCCTTCCCCCACCATCTCCTACTGCAACTATTGCTCCTATCAACATGATTTCATCAATTACCAGTGGATCCCTTGGCTCTAATGATCCTTGGGTGGTACCTTGTTTCGAGGATGTTGAATCATATGGAGCATCCATGTCGCTCACCATGGTCGATATTTTCGATCCAACAACCCCATCAGGATCTGTTGATATTGGTTAGTAACTCCATCCTCACATGGAGTGTGATCTACCTACTCCGCATGCATGGATTGTTAACTCTCTTCATTCACAGGACATCCTAGATTTTGAATTTCCCTCAAACAAGGCCATCTTGGAAGTCATGGTTTCCATTGATAATCCTAGAGAAGATGATCATCATTGAGAATCCATCCTCCCTTATTCAGAACTAATGAAAGTTAACATGATGAATCTCGATCTAGTACTAGAGGTATTTTCTAGGGCTTCTAGTGATACCCCTAGTCTTGACCCTTTTCTGCCTTGGTTCTCTTTTTCAAAACTTTCCACTGAATTATTTGCTTCCCCTTCACTTAAACATTCACGTTTCATACTTCCTTCATGTCTTGATGGAGCCCATAAAGGAGCTTCCCTATATTGTGAGGCTACTCACAATGAGTATCTTCGATTGCATAAATTCATTACTATGTGGCATGGCCCCGACATGGTGTGCCATATGATGCTAACATCAACTCATGAGTTCATCGATTATGAAAAGGATCCTTGGCTTGAGCCTACCCATGGGATCTACTTTCCATAGTCATTCAAAATGCGTAGTTACTTGTACATAGGTGTGTGGTGTGAGTTCTTTTGTTTTACATATGTCATATCCAAAAAATCCAAAAATATTTCCTTTTGAGATTTCACTATGCATTTTGACCCCCGAAATCTAGTTTACATGTGCTGATAGGATTACGAGGATATTTTTTAATGAATATGGAAACTTCCATTGAACTTGAGGTACGTGTTTTCCAAAACTGGCATATAGGGAAGGGTTTTTCCCTGCATTTCCTTCCTTGCATTATTAATCGTATGTTTTGTCAGCACTATGTCTTAGGTCCAATCTCGGTTGGTTGCACCATTAACCACTATTTTTGCATGTCATAACTAGTTTGGTAGTGCCTACCCTTCATGGGTGTCATAGTTATCACTCGGATTTCCATTCGGTTCCCATTTTGTAATTTCCCCTAGGCCCGGGATCCCTCCTTTAGCCCCGCGATGACTTGAAGTTGAGCCTCATTCTTCTATCTTCGTCTAAATTTTGGCCACATCCCGTGGGGGTTCATGAAAACTTTTATTTTTGCTTAATGGTCACGTATGCATTCGTTTCTTGCATCATGGCTCCCATCGTTGCATTTTTATTTTCCCATATCCCTCACCAATATTGTAGTATCCTTGACCATACGCCTCTTGCATTATTTGGCCTCTGTTTTTCATCTACTTACCCCGGGAGAAAATTGTTGGGTATGTGTTATATTCTTTGCATGTGTGTGTGTGGGCATGTAAGATTTGACAACTATGTTTGATGATTCCTATAGTAGTTATTTTTGTGTCGTGTGCGTCGGGCGCTTCCTAGGGGTGTCCCAGCGGGGGCCAAGTATGCCCCCCCCTGGTTACGCGCAACGTTCGAGGCAGCGCCCCAAATTGTTTTTTGGACGGTTTTTGCTATTTTTAGAGGTTTTCTAAATTAATCCCAGATTAAGGGATTAGGGTTTTGGTATCTATGGAATACCTAAAAACATTGTATATACTGTATGGTGAATGGTGAAATTCGATATAATGAATATAAGAAAGGTTTTCCCCTGTTGAGGGTTTCCAGTATAAATCTCTGTGTACTATGTGTATGAGTGATTGATTAAATTTTGTTTTCTTAAGAATATATATGCATTTCTTTACTTCACAGGTTTAAAACTTATATGTGGTATCAGAGCTCATTTTTGGCTTCAGAGGGACTCCTTTGTTGTTGAGGGTTTGGCTCAGTCTTGATAGATCAAGTTTATCTTGGGTCTGTGATTAACTTGGGTTTAGTGGGAGCTTTTGAGTGGTTATTCAAGTGTAGAAAGAGGAATGGAGAGCTCTTCTAGAATCGAGATAGAGAAGTTCGACAGTAAAAAATTTGAGCTATGGAAGCTAAAGATGGAGGACCTTCTTGTAGACAAATAACAATGCATCGCTGTGGATCCTAGTACACAACCTACTGGTACGCATCCTACTGTCACATAGACGATTGGTACACAACCTACTAGTACACAAACTACTAGTACACCACCTACTGGTATGTCGAAGGAAGATTGGGAGAAGTTAGACATAAGAACAAGGAGTACTATTCGACTCTGCCTAGCAGATTCGATGTTGTTTAATGTCTCAGGAGAATCTACAACCAAGGAACTATGGGATAAGTTAGGGAATTTGTATCAATCAAAGTCCCTGGTAAACAAGTTGTTTCTTCAAAATAAGTTGTATCATCTTAGGATGGAAGATGGAGATTCTGTGACAGAACATCTAAATGCCTTTAATAGTATGGTAAGTCAACTCGTATCTATTAATATTACGATTATAGAAGAAGACAAGTGTATTACTCTATTATGTTATTTGCCAAACTCTTGGGATAATCTGGTTGTAGCAATTGGTAGTACCACTCAATCTACATTGAAGTATGAGGATGTGGTTTCATCCTTGTTATGTGAAGAGATGAGGCAGAAAAGCATGGATTGTCATAGCACAAATGCTATATTTGTAAGAGGTCGTACCCAAGATAGGAATCTTGGTAAGTCTTCGGGGGGAAGATCTAAATCTACAGGTAGATCTAAGTCTCTAGGAAAATCTTTAAGGAAATGTTGGAAGTGCAGTAAAAAAGGGCATTATAAGAAATATTGCAAGTCTAAGAAGGTTGATAAACCAAAGGCATTTGATAGTACCTCTTCCATAGAGGTGAAAACATCCACTGAAGAAGGAGGTGATATTTACCTGGAATCTACAGGTACACATGCATACCATGATGTATGGTTGATCCACTCAGGTGCGTCATATCATATGACTCCTCACAGGGAGTGGTTTTGTGAATATGAAAAATATGATGGTGGTGATGTATTCCTAGGAGATGATTCGATAGCCAAAATCACAGGACGTGGAAGGGTCAAGTTGCTGCTAAAATATGGAAGGATTAGAACTCTCCCTGGGGTTCTACACATTCCAAAACTAGCCAAGAGCCTAAAATCTGTAAGCAAGTTGGATGATGTAGGAGTGGATACTGTATTGGGAAAGGGCACCTGCAAGATGGTACGAGGGGCAATGGTGTTGATGAGGGGAGTTCAGTATGGAACTATATACAAGTTGTTGGGAAGCACTTATACTATTGGTGTAATAGTTCTGTTGTCCCTGAGCAGAGAAATGAAGGAGAAAAGACCAATATTTTCCCTGAATAGAAGACCATGTTGTGGCATCAAAGACTGGGGCATATTGGAGAA
>JASDQU010103257.1:162007-179153 GCA_032191745.1 Picea mariana | reverse complement strand
CAACAATCCCAATAGTAACAACATCCCCATCTCTTCTCTCTACTGTGTATTTATAGCTTTTGTGCACCTTGTGCATGCAATGCACGCAATACCTCTGCATACTCATACCACGCCGATATCCTCTACAACTCGAGTGCTCTGTCTGATCATCATCGTGACTCTTCAACTTCTCTGGCCATTTTTCCACTCGTTCAGCATCACTGTATGTTATGCAGAGATTCCTCAGCCTCTCTAGCAGTTGATACTCTTCGTCTTCTCTATGACAGTCGATCTCACCTTCTCTGTTCTAGTTACAAGCTTCAATACTTATCCAGCTGTCAATCACCTCCACTAGCATCTTCGTCCCTCTTGAAGATTCCCAGAGACTCTTCATCTCCTCTGTCAATCACCCCGAAGTGTCTTCGAGTCCTCTGGTAGAAACCATCAGTGGTTTCTGGAAATTACACTATGACGTGCAACAATAGCCCTCCGATTATGCTCAGATTCACTTGCATTGTTGGATTAATTCTAAAGGGTTCTTGTGTTATTTACCCATTTTTCACTTTTGCAGTTCGAAGATTCTGAGATGAGACTTCTTGAGTCTCCATGTCGCGAGTTCTGAAACTCCGAAACGAAGTTTTTCTGCGCTGGCTCCTTACTTTATATGACCATGACTATGACCAAGTGATTATGCATAAAGCGCTTTTGCGATTTCACATTTCATGAATCTGGAGATGAGGCATCTTGACTCTCCAAGTCGCGATCCTCGAAACGCCGAAAAGGAGCTCATCAGAACTGACTCCTTCCCTTCTTGTGACCACCAATGGTGACCATAGGCTGTGCCAAAAAGGCGCTTTGCGAGTTTATAAACTTCATCTGATTGATGATTGAAATCTCCATAGATCCGACGGTCTAGATCTTATCGTGATCTCGCATCTCGTGAGTTTGGAGGTTATGTTTCTTGCCTTTCCAAGTCGCAATAGGTGAAGCTCCGAAATGGAGCCGGATCAACGGTTCAGATCACACCTTGATTTGACAGCTGTGATTAAATCACGATTTCGCATCTCGCAAGTTCGGTGGTTATGTTTCTTGCCTCTCCAAGTCGTGAAAGGCGAAGCTCCGAGATGGAGCTCAGATCAACGGTCCAGAACAAACCTCGATCTGATAGCTGTGAATAAATTGTGATTTTGCATATCGCGATTTTGGCGGTTATGTATCTTGCCTCTCCAACTCGCGATAGGCGAAACTCTGAGATGTAGCTCTGATCAACGGTCCAGAACAAACCTCGATCTGACGGCTGTGAATAAATCACGATTTTGAATATCACGATTTCAGCGGTTATGTATCTTGCCTCTCCAACTCGCGATAGGTGAAGCTCCGAGATAGCGTGGGATCAACATTCCTAATCAACACTTGATCTGACGGTCATCGGGAATTGTAAATGAGATCCAACGACCATAAATGCTGCTTCTCCTCCTGAGCTTACTTTTTTCCGCTTACTGTGATCTTGCCATCGATGATTTGCCAACAATCCTTTGCACTATCTCTTCTGAGCTTATTCGAATCTTCTCTACAACGTCTTCTCATAATGCCAATCTATTACGTACTTTCTGTACTCATGCCATCTTCATTGCTTTACTTGCCATCAATGACAAGAATTCGTTGTCTGTTAAATATTTGCCAACAAGACTAACACTCATCGTCCATGCTTAGTATCAATATTAACTTCGGAGGCAGTATACTACACTTTTTAATCTTGATGCAATATCATCTTTTGATAGAACTTGTCTATGTGTCCATGTTAGATGTATTTTTTATTAATTAAAAATACCATTTTTTTATTATTAAAAAACAACACATCAACTTTCCGCTATTTGTGATATAATAATAATAATAATAATAATCTATTTTTAAAGTCACAACCAAGCCATACAACAAATCATCATCACTTTGACTTGTAGTTGCATACAAAATACATTGTCCAATCTTTCTTTCAAAAGTAAACCTGTAACGATGTAACATGGTGTACTGCTTTGGGTTATTCCAAAACTTATTATTATGATGGTAAGAATTTTAATTATTCTAGTTATTCCAAAACACACCACTTTGGGTTATTCCAAAACTTATTATTAGTCCCTACCAAGGGAATATAACAATGAGTTTGCTATTGATTTGACATTAATTTGCCTTGTATTTTAAATTTATGTGTGTAGTGTAATGTTTAGCTTAATACAACAAATATATATTTTTTGATATAATAAAAATATTTGTTTTTCTCATTTCTAATTAGTTGATATATTTCAAGTCTTATTGCTCCCTTCACGTATTTCAATATTTGAAATTAATTACATAATCAATAAACTTGGTTATAAGTACTTAGTATCTTTTATATAAAAAATTAAGAAAAAATGTAAAAATCTCATGTGTTCTCTCATTATTACTATCCATTTATTTCATTATTATTGCATTTCAAGAAACTTTGTTATAAGTACCTAGTACCTTTTATATAAAAAATTAAGAAAAAAAAAAAATGCCATGTGTTCTCTCATTATTACTATCCATTTATTTCATTATTATTGCATTTATGCTTTTCTTTTATCATTAATATAAAGAGTACTCCTACTAGATTAATACAAAATGATATACATATAATTATGTATGATGACATATGTGCAATTTTTTTTTAATAGTAATTTTGATTTTTTTTTTAAATGAACATAAATTAGTAAAAAAATATAGTTAAAGATAAAAAACAAAATAATATAGACAACTTATATATATATATCCCTTTTAATAATGATTTTGAATTTTTCTTTAATAAAGACAAATAATAATTATAACAAATTGATAATGGTTTTATAGTAAATTGACAATTGCTGGGACACTCTAATTAGTTCAATGATCCCATCTAAGTACACTCCATTTCCAAATTTACTTGACAGGGACTACGCTGCCATGCAACCCTTGTTATGATGGTAAGAATTTTAATTATTCCAAAACTCATGATGATGATAATTTTAATTATTCATCAAATTCATTATGAAGTTGAGAATTATATTTAAGAAAATGATAGGAAGAACTTACATAATGTTAGATAGATAGAGATAAGACGTTTATATTAATATTTATAAGTTTTTATAAAATAAATAAAGAATCATATTAAATATTGTTTACTTTTTAATAGATAGGAAGTTTATATTAATATTTATGATTTTTTATAAAATAAATTAATAAATAATATTTTTAAAATGTTATTTTTATATTTGAAAATAGTAAAAAATATTAGAGTTATAAATATAATAAGAATTGTGATTGAGAACTTTTATTATTTAATCATTTAATTTGCTTTGACATATTTAGTATAAAATTTTAAATCCCATCTAAATCAACTTATCAAAATATTACTAATCACTATCACCTTTGTGGATTGATACAACTTTACAATGGAAATCACATAAACAATCAATTGTAGTACCAAGGGATAGTGCACTACACACCAACTCCAATCATTGTAGTGATCTCTTAAAACATAGATAATTTATCTTGGTATCTTGAAGCGGTATTTGATTCCACCAATGTTAGGTCTTAACAATAATTAGTGTTATGTTATTTTTTCAGTGATTGCAATTACAATGGCATAGAAGACTAGACTTCATCAAATTTACCCGGGACACATAACTTAGTTTTATAATAAAATTACTTCGATAATATGACAAACAATTATGGTGAATTGGATGTAGTTTGAGTGGCTAAGAAAAAATTTATTTCCTTCCCCATTTGGATTCAAATCCCACTTTGTGACATGTTTACTCTTTGTGAGTTGTTTGTTTTTGAATTGACCTTGAGTCTTGAAGAATCTGGTTTACCCTGGATATGATCTATAAATTTCCATGGATATTCCATTGGAATGATTCATAACAAAAAATCTTACAAGTTTCTACTATCTATTATTATGCAATGCTTTACTTAAGATTCATATTAAATGTTACTTTCTTAATGCATGAAAATATTGAAATAAACAAAACTGAAATGAAAGAAGATAATCAAATAACACACCATCCACACAATGAAAACAAGATGTATCCTAGGAAAACCCAACTAGAAGGTGAGGTCTACACTCTACTATTTTCTTCTCAGTTATGAAATGCAAATATAAAGAAAGAGACACTCACTGTGGAGTTTCCATGGGCACCGTGGCCAATATGGTTGCTACAACATCTTCTACTTCTTATGTCCTGCTTCAATATCCCACTCTGTAACATCTCGCTCTAGCACACTGAGTGAACTTATTCTTTGAGGACACTTGCTCGCAAGTGATCTGGATTATTATGATAATAAAACATTGTCTTAGATTATGCTGCGTCATGGGTGGATGACATGTTGTTTTACTACATTGACATAGACATGTGCTATTGAATTGGTTTTACTGAGTGTGCAGGGTTTGGACCTGGAGGATGCAGAGGCATCGATGGAACCCCTTGGACTCCGGATCAAGTCAGGGAGTGTGCTATTGGGGTTTGATTTATTTACTATGATATTAGTACATTTGATTAGATGATATGATGTAGACATGTTCTGACATGATTGTTGATGATGCAGGCTGACGATAGCTTGCCGACCAGACTCACATATGGAGTAAAGGGGCCACACACGACTACCAGAGAGGTTGAGGGAGAGGTGTGGACAACAACCCTACCATAGCATACTAGCACTCCCATCGTGGCTCGAACTGTAGGTTAACGATTACCTAGTTTGAGAGAACCCACGATGCCGCGAGGGCAGATTGCGATAGTCGCTCGCGATGATTCTAAGGGGCGCACAATAAGGAGGGGGCCTTATTCCTTAGAAGTCCTTAGTCTCCCACAAGTTCACCTGGCGGAGTGTTGACTCCAGGGGTTATTGATGTCTACCAATCAGTCAAGAGGCGAGTGGCACCCTTGGAGCACGTGGTGCGTCCTGAAGGGCACGTCGCGCCAAAGAAACAAAAGAGACAAGTGGCACCCTTGGAGTACGTGGTGCGTCCTGAAGGGCACATCAAGCAAAAGAAACAAAAGAGGCGAGTGGCACCCTTGGAGCACGTAGTGCATCCTGAAGGGCACGTCGCGTTGATGGTGAGAAAGGAACGAACCTAGATGGCCCTAAGACAATTAACACATTAAAAAATTAAAAAAAAAACAACTCCCCTAATTAAATGTCGCCCAGTTCTGAATCTAAGTTCTAAGTCTAAAACTTCGCTAAGGGTAAAATTTTGTCTACCCTTAAGAAAATATCTCTATAAAAATAAAATAATAAAGTTTAAAATAAAAACCACTTAAGTAATAATTGTGGTCTACATAATTTTTTGGGTAAAATGAAGAGAGTAAGAGCTTAAATAAAATCTGTGGATAAAAAGGGTAAAGAAAAAATTAATTATTTAACTTGTGAAAGTGTAAAAAGATATTAATTTAATAATAAAAGGAAAAGAGGTTAAATTGCGCAACTTTCGTTTTTAGCTCTAATAAAAAGGGGAAAGAGGGAAATTATAAAATCTAGGAAACTAGGGAAAGGAGGTAACATAAAAAGGGAAAGATGGGGAACTTAAGGTAAAAAGCGAGAGGTCAACTTAGTAAAGAATCTGCATTTAAGAACCTTCTAAATTGAACTAAATTAGCAACTCCATTATAGGGAAAGTCTTTAAAACCTGTAAGGGAATCTAGGGACACCTAGGAGTAAATTTAGGAGTAACTCTAGGTGGGTGAGGGAAATTAGACAATTTAATAAATTAAAGAAAATAATTATTGGAGGAATGTGGGGGATGGGTGACATTTGTACGAAGGTGAATTTTTAGGAAATTTTTAATAAAACTTGAATTAATGAGATTTAGAGAAAGATTGAAAGTCCAAAAACTCTATAAAAGAGAGGGAGGAGAAGGAAGAAGGGGATCGACTGTTAGCATAACATTACGCTGCAGGAATAGTGACTTGATTGATTTACTTGTGGGGAGTTGGATACCCAGCTTGGAGAGGAGTGGTAGCTCAGCCTTGCGAGGTGAGCTGGGAGCTAGACGTAACCTCTAGAGAGAGTGTGTGGCCCCTTTGATGCTCGGGGGGCTAAGGGGGAAGAAGAGTACCCCTAGCATTGGCTGGGAGGTACCGGTGAGGTCACGACGGTCGGCGAGCGGGAGACGCAAGGAGCACGGGACATCATTCGAAGCGGGAGATCAGGCAACGGTACACTCTTCTATTTTGTAGAGTAGTTGCATATTGTTTTGTAAATGGATTGGATGTTAGCTGATAGAGAACCCTTCCTTCTTAGCCTAGCGAATTGTTGGATGGAATGGTTTTTGTGTGTTATTTACTTCGGCGATTATATTGGGTATCTTCTATAAAAACGTAACTCGGCTGTGTAATTCGAAAATGGATGAAAAATAGTTATCCTTCATTTTCTTTATGTAATGGCAAGAAATTTTAAGCCCTGTGTTGTTTATTAATGGCCACTCTAGCCTTGCGCCTTCATCAATTCGCTGGCGAAAATTCCAGTGTAATTAACATTGCTGGCTAATTCGTTTGATGAAACATGTATCACTTCGGTGAATGTAATTGGTGATAGCGGCAATCTTCACTCTGTTTTCAGTAAGGCTTGAAACAAAAGGATTTCTTCAGTGAGCGTAATTTGAGACATACATAAATTAACTCTGCATTGGCACTGCCATGGCGACTGACTCTGCTTTTTGATAATCTTGGTATATTTTTTTCCCCACGTTTTCTGTTGGGTGTGTTGTTTTTCCTTTTGATTCCTGGGCGGCCACTACTAAGTCCCTGACCGTGTTCCTCTAATGATGGCGTGAGGACTGTGTTCGCCCCTTCTATTATACTGGTGCGAGTCTCCCTTGGGCGAATTATACCCGTGTCGATTTTCTTGGGGGCGACTTTTCTTTACCTATGCCCTTCTGACTAAGCGAATCCTTTTTTTTTTTTTACCTACGTTTACCTTGGTTGGATTGATTACTAGGGCTCCGTTTCTCATGGTTTAGACTTCGTTTACTGGGCTTGGCAGTGAGCGATTCCATTTTTCCCTTGGCTACTCCCTCCTCCCAACATTTTCAAGCTTCTGTAAGTTTGTATGATCAACTTCTCCCCTTTCTCTATTTTTTTTTTCTTCGTTAAATATTCTAGACCTCCTGGTTATACTTCTGAGTGTCTGGGATGCACTCATCACTTCCTTTTCCCTATAAAAAGTTTAATGCATTGATGCTTCAACAATTTTATCCAGACCTTAGTTTTTATATAAAAAAAGAAAAACAAAAAAAAAACATCGATTCAAAATTGTGTATCCATATTGAATATGCGCAGGTTTAAAGCCAAATACATAATGTGAGCATAGATAAGAGAAAGGCATTATTTTTGTATCTTTAGCCACTTTCTTTTGTACTGATTCCTTGCTCTATTACCAAATAGATATGCAAAGCCTGCTTTTCGGCAATCATGGCTAACTCCACAGTTGCCAGCTGTACTTCCTAAACATCATCTTACTCATTACTGCTTGGGGTTGCTTCCGTCCCCAACTGATAATAGATATCGTGGACCAAGGCAGACCAATGTGTTGTTGATTTGTTTAAACCTCCCTTTCAGGTTCTTTGCTATAATTTTTCCTCATTACATGAGTGGATTATTCAACCTCACGGTGGTTCCTTTTATTTCTTGATGGAAGTATTGGAAACGTTGGCTGGCAGTAAGTTTTAATGTTAGATGAAACGAAAGCTGAATGTCAGTCGATTAGGCTGTAACTTATGCCCGATTCCTTACCTGCATTTTTATTTTTATTTACCTGGAAGTAATTACTACTAATGCCCTTTTAACTGCTTATTATTTATAAAAAAAAAAGAGAGGAAAAAATGCCTTGTTATTGTTGTACAACGTTCCTCTCGTTCCGTTTTAGCAATAACCATTAATGCGGTCGGAATTAGTAATTGTTGATATCTGCGTGCATCGAATGGTTGAGCGTGCTTAACCTATAACAGAAACCGTAGCAACATTTATTTAGAAGGGATCCTTTTAATGTTTTTGTCGATGGAAGAATGTCTTCTTTTGGTGGTGATTATGTAATTATTAAAATATTTATAGATTTTCAATATGAATTATGGAGATTGCTATCACATCTCTTGAGATTTTTGTAATACAATTCATTCCAATCAATTTTTATAAATTGGTAAGGATACACAACAGTCAAATTTGGATCTATAACTCCTTATAGATCAACGATCGTTCATAAATATTTGCGACCTAATAAATCTAGCAATTATATCTTATAATTATAATTAGGATAAGAAGAATTTTGTCTTAATATAAATTTTTAGCGGGTATGGTTTTAATGTAATTTATGTATTGTTTTTATAATTGTTTAGTGGGTATTGTCGTAATGGGTATTGTTCTAATATAAATTGAATATTGTCTTAATATACATTGAGTATTGTTTTAATATAATTTGGATATCGTTCTAATATAAATTGAATATTGTTTTAATATAAATTGAGTATTGTTTCAATACTATTTGAATATCGTTCTAATACAAATTGGATATTGTTTAATATAATTTGGGTATTGTTTTAATATAATGGGGATATTGTTTTAATATAAATTCTAATGGTGATTGTTCAAAATCTTAGGAGGTATTGTTTTACTAGAGTTTGATTAAAAAGAAGTCGTTTAATATATAAATTAGTTCACTCCTTCGCCTTTCGACTTCTTGCATAAGCGATATGGTTCTGGGATGTTGACGAAGTCGTCCCATCTTGTGCTACCCGTTGAGGGTGTCGATGTTTATTATAAGTAAAGGGTTACACTTGGTTATGTAAACTTTGATGTGCTTGGTTGCTTACGGTAAGGGTTCTAGCTACCTATGTATTTATTGTGGATTTTCTAGGATGATTGTCCTTAGCTTAGTAGGCTTGGTCTGTTGAGTCGGGCGGGATGTAGACACCTCCATGTTCCTTAGAACAATCGCCAGCCCTGAGACCTTAAATGGTTAAAATCGATGGGAACCTGGGCTTGAGTGTTGCTTATGTGTCTTGGAGGTCCTAACCATTGCAAGGTAGGACGGGTGGGTAGTCAGTTTTATTTATGTTGTTTGTTGTTTTTCATTATTTATTTTTTTTTGACAAAAAAGGTTATAGTTTATATTAGAGGGGTGGCAAAGCCACAGATTCAGTTACAAAATGGCCCCGAGTTTCTTCGGGCCTACAGATCAAAATACAAAATGTCCAGCGTATGTAACAGCACTGTGTTTCAACTGTTACAACACTGTGATTCAGCAAAGGTTCCAGCTGTTTCAGCACTGTGTTTCAGCATCTGTGTTCCAGGATCTGTGTTCCAGCATATGTGTTCCAGCTCTGTTTCAGCACTGTGTTCCAGCTCTGTTACAACATTGTGTTTCAGCATCTGTTCCAGCTCTGTTTCAGCACTGTGTTTCAGCAAATGTAACAGCACTGTGTTTCCGCTGTGACAACACTGTGTTTCAGCAAAAGTTCCAGCTCTTTTTCAGCACTGTGTTCCAGCATCTGTGTTCCAACATCTGTGTTCCAACTTCTGTGTTCCAGCTCTGTTTCAGCACGATGTTCCAGCTCTGTTACAACACTGTGTTTCAACATCTGTTCCAGCTCTGTTTCAGCATTGTGTTTCAACATCTGTGTTCTAGCATCTATGTTCCAGCATCTGTGTTTCGACATCTGTGTTCCAGCTCTGTTACAGCATTGTGTTTCAGCATCTGTTCCAGCACCGAGTTTCGACAGCTGTTCCAGCACTGTGTTGTAGCATCTGTTCCAGCAAATGACTTTTACAACTTCGCCCAAATCCTTTGCACTGCGCTGTCGGTCCTTTGGAAGAGTGCCCGTGAGCTGCGGTGGGTCAGGGGATTTCCACATTTTCAATGATGCCATTGACTGACAGCTCTCCCGCATCCAATAGAACGCCTTTGTTGGCTTCTTTATCAGCATTACGATTTAAGTCCCTTAAAACGTGATAGCAGTGATAGGTGTTCAGATTCCTTAATTGGAGGTGGATTTTATCAAGGAGGTTGTTGAGCTGGATGCATTGAGTTGTGGATCGCTTGATAAGAGCCTGTATGATTATTCTGGAGTCACCTATTATTGCCAAGTCCTGTATTCTGAGTTTGATTGCCAATTTCAAACCTTGCTAGAGAGCCAAGGCTTCGGCTCGGTTGTTGGTCTCTATGCCGAGTCCAATGGCATAGTGTGTTTCTTTGTCTTGTCTGAGATCTTCAATGATGCCCCCTCCCCCAGCTTGGCCTGGGTTCCCTTTCGAGGCCCCATCAAAGTAGAGGATGGGCATTTTTATTTTTCTTTTCCAATTGGCAAATTCCGTTTCATTTTCCCTGATCTCCCAACTTTCATGCATTGGGTGACTCCCTTGTTGGCTTCCTATCCCTGAAATGTTGAACTAGGCTATCCAACTCTCCTGATCTTCTTCCAAATTGTGTAGCTTTAGTGTGGGGCAGAGGTGAGCAGTAGATTCCCCCAGCATTGCTTGAATTTTAATGCCAATTCTGTCTGCACTTAGTTGGCTATCTCTAAAAATTCTATGATTTCTCTCTATCCAGAGATTCCATAGAACAAACTTTGGAAGTAATCCCCATATCCAGCTAGCTTGGTTTCTTTTCTTATCGGCAAATGGGAATAGGGACTCCCATTGGAGAAGCAGACTTACTACATCAGGAGGGAGGCTTGTGGCTGRTTGGGGGCCTATTRCCTTCAKCCAGACTTCTTTTGCATARCTGCAATTTAGAAGGGTGTGGTCAGTTGTTTCTTCTGCTTGGAGGCATAGAGGGCACCTAAAGGGTCCTTCCCAACCCCTTCGTCGGAGATTCTCCCCTGTTGGGATACTCTTGTGTGCCAAGGTCCAGCTGAAATGGTCAAATTTTGGGAGGGATCGATAATTCCAGACTGCTTTCCATCTTGCTGGATTTGGCATTGCAGTGGGAATTGAGTTGAAGAGTTGGTAACCAGCTGCTGTGGTGTAAGCCCTGGCATTCCTGCCCCATCCTTGATCATCCTTACCTAATTTTTTTAAAGGGGCTTTCCCTTGGAGACACTTCTTGAGAGCAACCCATTGATTATCTAGTACAGCTGGTCTATTTGGGACTGCCCACCCTTGCCATGGGTGAGGTCTTTCATCTCCCCAAACTGATATGTCTGAGAGTGTTAAGATATTTTGGCTGTCCATCCATCTTTTGAGTCCTTGTAAGCCCTGGTGCTGATCTAACGGAGGGTCACCCATTATTGAGTCTGTCCAAATTCTTATTTTCCTTCCATTTCTCGGCACCCAAGTTAGATGGGGGGTGAATAGAGGGAGCACTTTTTTGCATAACGCGAAGATGGGAGAGATTTTCACCTCCTTACCTAGGAGTTCTAAACTTCTGTCCCGAGCCCCTCGAAAATATTTCCTCCAAATAGCTCGCTTACTCCAAGTGGCTTTGCCGGTGATCATTTTCCAGAGAAGCTTTGCCCCTAACGCCAGATTTTGAGTCCTTGTATTTTTAAAATTTAGACCTCCTTCCATGAAGGATTTGGTGGTTTTTTCCCAACTAACCAAGTGCATCTTCTTCTTTTCCTGCCTGCCTCCTTCCCACAAGAAACACCTCTGAAAAGCCTCAAGGTTTTGGATAACAGTGGCTGGGGCTAGCAAGAGCGAGCATTGAAAGATGGGGAGGCTAGCCACTACAACCTTTATCAGGATTGTCTTTCCTGCTAAATTCAGCCAGCTGGCTCCCCAAGAGGTGAATTTATTCTTGAGTTTTTCTGCGATATGGCTCCAGTGGGAGACTCTTGGGGCAGATTTAAAGATTGGGACTCCCAAGTACTTGAAGGCCTCCCAGTTTGTGTGCCCCTCCATCCCTAGAACTCTTGTAATTCTCAGCATTTCATTTGGGATGATGTTCCAGCCATAAATGCTACTTTTGGACTGATTTATCTCGCTGCCAGAGACTGCTGAATAGGCGTCCAGCTCTTCCTTGAATTTTTTTGCTATGATTGGGCTTGCTCCCCCCAGCAGAAGCGTATCATCCGCAAATTGTGCATGGTTGATATCTTTCACCCCTCGTGCTATTCTTAGACCATGAAGATCTTTGTTAATTTGGGAGTGTTCCAGTTGGTAGCTTAGAACTGAAGCTTGGAGGGCATAGAGAAAAGGCGACAGTGGACAACCTTGCCTTAGTCCCCTGAAGGCTTTGAAGAAGGCAGTTACCTTCCCATTCACCAGGGGTGCTATCCAAGGGGATCCTATGCAGGCTTTTATCTAGTTTATAAAATGTAAATCAAACCCAAACTTCCTCATAACTTCAAATAGAAATTTGTGTCTGACTCTATCAAAAGCATTTGCGAGATCTAGTTTAATGACCATACCTTTTTCTTTCCTTAGAACGCTGGAGTGGATCGCTTCTTGAACCGGAATGATGTTATCGGTGATATGCCTCCCTTGGACAAAGCCTCCTTGATTTTCAGGAACGATGAGAGGGAGAACTTCCTTGAGACGGTTGACTATTACTTTGGCGAGGATTTTATAGCTGGTGTTACATAAGGAGATTGGTCTGAACCTGTTGAAAGAGAGCGCTCCCTTTTCTTTTGGGATGAGTGCCAGAAAGGAAGAGTTAGTGCTTCCTCCCAGCTTGTTGGCCTGCTGTGACTTCTGGATCATTTTGGTTAGGTCCTTTTTGATGATTTCCCAGCACTTTTGATAGAATTTGGCAGTGAACCCGTCCGGTCCCGGAGCTTTGTCTAGGTTCATCTGGTCAAGGGCCTCCTTTATTTCTTGCTGCGATACTTCTCTAATCAGCTTGCTGTTAATGTCTTCATTTATTAGCTTTGGAATGAGCGTGAGAGGGTAGCCTTGCTGGTCCAAATCCATGTCCTTTGGGTCTGTGTATAGCTTCTCAAAAGTTTCATAAGCTGCTTGTTTAATGCCTTCTGGATCTGCAATTATTTTCCCTTGAACCTGAACTTCCGTCACTGCCTTGTATTGTTTCCTTGCTTCTGCTTGTTTGTGAAAGTAGGTTGTGTTGCGGTCTCCGTCTTTCAACCATAAGCTTCTCGACTTCTGCCGCCAATAGTTTTCCTCCATTCTGCAGGCTTGATGCCATTGCCTTTGAAGGCTGTCCTCCTTTTGCAAGACTTCCGGGGTGATCTCTTTCTGTTCCATTGTTAGCTGATGGGCTTCAAGTTGGCTTTGGGCTGCTAGGCGCATTGCTATTGGGATCGTTTGGCTCTTGGCCCATGACTTCAGAGCATATTTCAGTCTTTTAATTTTTTCCTCCCACATGTAGGAAGCTGAACCTTGGACTGTGGTGGCCCAAAATTTTGCTACTAGCGCTGTGAATCCTTGATCATTTATCCAGTTTGGGCTGAATCGGAAGGGGATGGGCCCCTTGACTTGATATTTTTTGATTTCTAACCGAATCAGTTTGTGGTCAGATACACTATGGGCCAGAATTTCAGCCTTTGCTTCAAGTCCTAGTAGCAGGAGGGAGCTTTGTACAAGGAATCTGTCCAATCTGGCAGCGATGTGCCCAGGACCAGTTCTTTTATTGGTCCACGTGTAACAACCTTTGATTGGTTTGATATCAAGAAGGTCCCATTCGGAGGCTAAGTCCTCAACCCATTCTCTCGTCGAATCTCTCACTATCGAGCCGCCCCTCTTCTCGTCCTGGGCTAGAGTAACATTTAGGTCTCCACCCACGATGATATTGGTGAGATTGTTTTGTTGGAGGTATGCCTGCAAGGATTCCCAACAATGTTTTTTTTCCCCCAATAGTTGTGGTGCATAAATATTAAAGATGCTTACCTGACAGCCCGTGTCTTTGTGGAGGAATCTGGTGTGAATCCAATGCATGCAGATGTCAGAGCTGAGCAGGTCTATTTTGGAGGCGTCCCACATTGTACATAGCCCTCTTGAGGCACCCCTTGCATTTCCGGCGACTCCGAGACTTCCTTTCCAAACTTTCAACAGGGTTTTGAGCGCATCTTGCTGGCTCATTTTGGTCTCCTGGAGCAGTAGGATTCTTGCTCTCGAGGCTTTGAGAATATCTTTTAACACTTCTTCCTTCTTTTTGCTTCCCNGGGAGGCTTTGGCCTGCTTCCGCGTGTTATGAAACACATTTTTGATAGTGGGATGTGACCCGTTGAGGACGACTTTATGGGCTTCCTGGTTCCTTTCTGCATTTTTTGACTTCCAGCCTCTTCCCTTTTTCTTTGGGGTGGCCCAAACCTCACTTGCTTCTTCTGAGTCACTACTTAACGAGATCTCCCCCTCCTCTATGTTCTGACTGCCGACCTTCTTCTGGGGGGAGTTATTTTCCATCCCTGCTTCTTCTGTTGGCTTGTTCCCTTTGTTTACTGGATTCTGGTCTTCTTGTTCTCCCTCTTGTACTTCTTTTGTTGGATCTTTCTCTCTGTCCTCCATTCCTTCGGCTACGATTTTGAAGCTATTCTCCTTTTCTGTAGTTTCGGTGGACTTGTTTTTCTGTGGTTCTGTCTGTTCATTCCTTTGGCCTCTTGCTCTTGATCTCCCTTTACGGGCTTGCTGCCAACCTTCATCCCCTTATTTTCCAGTGGAGGGGGGGTTTTTTGGACAATTTCTTTGGAAATGGCCATATTCGTGGCAGCCTCTGCACTTGAACGGGTGCTGTTCGTAGTCCAGCTTTTGGAAGTGCTGCCAGTTTCCGACCTTCATATTTATGGCCTCTGGTAGGCCTACCTCCAGATCAACCTCTACACAGATCCTCGCACAAGACTACTGGTCTCTAGGTTCTGCACGGTCGATGTAGTGGCCAAGACCATTGCCTATTTCCTGAAGCGAAGAGGGGTTCCAGCAGTGGATTGGCAGGTTGGGAAGCCTTCCCCGGATCGGGACATCCTTGGGGACTTCTGAAGCAGGGTCAAAGTTTGGGGTCCATATGTTTAGGTAAAGTCCTTGAGTGCCCATGAAGTATGGGCCGTTTCTGAAAATCAGATCTCTATCCTCTTGGGAGATAAATTCGAATATATAGTATCCTCTCCCGACCGCATAACATGTCACACTATTTGTTATCAGAGGTCTCCAGTTTCGCTGAATCCAGTTGTCGGTGGATCTGGTTGAGGGCCAGAGTCCCATAAACTGACCAATTAGTTCTCGTTCAGAGAGAGACAAGGCGACTTTGATAGGGAGATCTGGAGGGAGGTCGATCTCTGGAATATCGTTCAGCTTCTTGACAAAGCTCGAGGCTTCTGCGGCGGTCGTTTTTTTGCTGCATGCTTCTACCAGGCGTCTGAAGGAGGAGGCGGGGGAAGGAGGGGGCGGCGGCTCCCCTCCCTGGTCCGCCATGGCGGCACTCTCAAACCCTTAACGTTGCAGAGCTAGGTCAGGGCGTGCGCGCGATCCAATTTTTTCGAATTCTTCAAAGATGTTACCTTAAAACCATTATTCATAAACTCTCTGCAATTTTTTTGTTTTTCGTTCTTTCTTACCAATGCTTGATGTGTGTCTTAGGTCGTTATGTCATTGTCATCGTTGCATGCGTCACGTTCATCGTCGTGTTGTGACGCATAATATAAATGTCTATATTACCCTTGTACACACGCACACACAATTTTTTTTGTTTTGTTATGTGAGGTTGTTGTCCTGACGAACGGGAGGTTCGTTACACACTCCCTAATGCTTTACTCAACTATGGAAAAATACAAAGTACAATAAGAATGGAACCCTTCCTTCCCTAGCAACGTAGTATTTAACATACCCTGATAGTCATCTATGATTAGGGTTAGGGTTTTTGCATGCCCCAATCCCCAATTAATGTTAGGGTTTTGGAGCCTCTAGAGTATTCTTGAAATTCCACACATGACTAGCTCTACATGTGTTAGCAATGGAAGCTAGATGACTTGGTACCATGGTGGTCATCAAGATAGGTCAACTTGTGAGAGGCACAACTTTTGCATACAAACTCTAATTAAGGTGATCTTCACACCATTAGAAATATCTCGAAGTGCATAATAACATCGAGAGGTTGGGATAAATGCTTACAAATTTTTGACCCCAAAAATGACTGCTTAAGGCCTTAAACAAGCTCTGAAAATTTCTGGACCCCAAATCGTGAAAGTAGGAGCTACCCCTATAATGGGCCCTACAAGCCAATAAATCCAACTTTTCTACCCAAAAAGTTAAAAAATAGATAACAATTTATATAATGATCCATTCTGGATCATACCTTCCCATTTAGGGAGGCTTTTGGTCCCTAAAAATCATTTGCTGAAGGAGGCGAGGAATTGTTTTTCTACCTTCTACTTGGAGTGCCATTTGGCCTTGCCTAAAAGTTTTCCTTTCAACCCAACTTGATAGAGTTCATACTGCCCTCATTTGGTTGTTCTAGACTTCATGTGTAAAATTGTATCTTTTGCTAACTCTGCTTTCTTCTGGTGCTAATTCCTCTATGGTAGGTGAGAGTTTCTCATCCATTTCTTGGTCAAACATAGAAGGCTCATAGAGTTCCATATTATTCACATCCACTATTGAGTAAATGCACATATATGGGGGTAGATTGAGTATGTAGGCATCATTACCCACCTTCTCCAACACTTCAAAGGGACTACACATAGATCCTTGATCTTCTTACTAGGACCTTGTATCCTTTCTTTGTTTGGATACAACTAAACTATTTCTCTTACCTTGAATGTTTTCTCAATTCTGTGTTGATCATGTTGGGCCTTGTACTTTTCCTATGATTTCTTCAGTGTCTCATGTACTTTCTAATGGATTTGCAATCTTATCAACAAAAAAATCAACCTTGAATGACTCTCTTGGGGTGCTTTCCTTCATTCCTCCTTGTTGTCCATATATACCATCTAAGGGTGAAGATGGAAAACACCCAAAACAAGTTTCAAAAGGGGACTTATTGGTAGAAGTATGAACATATATGTTGTAAGAGTGATAAATATAAATCAAATTTTCATCCTAGATGCTTGAAAGCTTTTAGTTGTAATCCCTTAAAAGTTGAACATGTGTCCTTTTCACTATTTTTTTTCGCCCATCTATCCGTGGATGGAAAGTTGTGGATGCTATTCAACCTGGTCTCCATATTATCCCAAAGTGTATTCTAAAAGGCACTGAGAAATCTAGTATCCCTACCTAAGATTATGCTCCTTGGAATC
>JASDQU010103257.1:85552-95668 GCA_032191745.1 Picea mariana | reverse complement strand
CTAGCCACCCGAGCTGAGTTGTTACTTGTTTTGACAAATGGAAAAATATTTATTTGAGTTTTGTTTGGCGAGATTTGGGGGATAAATCCCGGTCAAGGGGGGGCCTAACTTGACCAAAAAGGCACCTTCATATGACCACCAGCAGAGGACCAAGAGTTAGGAGTAGAGCAAGGCTTGGGACTCAGCCACTTGGTCCTCCACGTAACCAAGGGCCAAAGACTAGGGGCGCGCTCAACCCAAGGACATATGGCACTTCCCATATGACTAGGAGCCCAAAGACAGAGGGGCTAGTGCAGATGTTTTGCCCAAAAGTGGGGTTTAACCCATAGTTTTAATATTTTTGTTGATTTAAGCCTGATTTTTGTGGATTTTGACCATTTTTGGGGGATTTGGAGCCCTTTTTTAGGCTAGATCTTGGGAGGAAGTTGGGAGGTGATCCCCAACTCAAGATCTATATAAATTAGAGGTTTTTGAAAACATGAGGAGGTTCAAAAATGACACAATTCTTAAGAGTTTTGGGAGCTAAAGCCATTTTTATGCAAGGAAGCCATTGAGGAGGGGAACTTTGGAGGCCAATTTCGGGAGCTATGCTCAACATTTTTCGGTGCCGTCAGTTGCATTGGATTCATGAGGTCGAGAAGAACACAGCCATACCATCTTGTAATATTTTTGACACAATCTTGATGTATTTTTTAAGCATTGAAACTTAATGAAAGAGGCCTCCCCACTGAGACAAAGGCTCGAAGACGTAGGCAAACTTGTGCCGAACTTCGTTAACAGTCTTGTCGTTATGGTTTGTCGCTCTTAATATTTACTTTCTGTTTTGTTTTCTTTAGGATGGCTGCAACATTTTATCATTAGTCATATTCTTCATTTAATTTTTTGAATGGTAATTTCACATGCTTAAAACTCAACCAAGTTTTTAAAAGATGAATTTCGGATCATTGATAATGACTCAAAATTCACTAGAAATTTTTGGAAGGAATTTTTCCACCAAGTGGGAACCATGGTAGCCATGAGCACTTCATACCATCCCTAGATATATGGTTAAACCAAAGTAGTAAGCATATTCCTTGAAGGATACCTAAGGAATTTTGTGAATGATTGTCAATCATAGTGGCATAAATGGCTACACCTTGTAGAATGGTGGTACAACACTACCTACCACACTTCAACAAAAATGACTCCCTTTGAATCTTTATATGTATGTCCACCATCATTAATAAAAGAGTAAGTTGTTACCAATTTTAAGGCACCTACTGCAAAAAAATACCTAGCTACTTCAAATGAAACCATTTGCGTCCTAAAGAATCATCTTGAGAATGATAGGAACCAAATCAAGAAACAAGACAACTTGAAGAGAACTAATCATGGCTTTGAAGTAGGAGATTGGGTGTTTGTTTGAATCCAATGATACAAGAAAAACTCTCTTAAAAATTACAAGAATCATAAACTTTCTCCCATTTTTAATGGCCCTTACTGAATCTGGAAGCAAATTATCCACATAACATATGTATTAGATATCCGAAACAAAGGGAAGTTGAATGATGTTTTCCATGTTTGAAGAAAAATTGGGTCTAATAATTCATATATAAACATAGTTACCCCTTTTGGATGAAGAAGGGATACCAGTACTAAAGCTTAAAGGTGTCTTCGAAATCATAAGATGCCAATGAATACCTTAACAAGTGGAGGAACTTACGAGAAGATGAAACTACCTAAAAAAAATCAAATCAAAACAATCATATTTAGTAATGCTTCATGGATGAAGTATTTCGGAAGGGGATGACTTGATATAAGTTTGTAACTAAGGTAAATATAGTTAGGAGACATAATTAATGAACAATAATAAATAGCCACCTCCTTATGAAAAGACATATCTCATGGTAATATATGTATAAATAAAAGAGTCGTGCAACTTGTAAAGCATGAATATATATATGAATTTATGGCTATTCATGATTGTTTATTAATTATATGTAATAACTATATTTACCTTAGTTATTAAATTATATCGAGTATATTACAATTTATTCTTGGAATAATGTATTAGGATCAAGCTTTAAAACACAAGCCTATGGTAATGATAAATGAGTTTATTGTCATTATAAAGTTGGAAATTTGTTGACTTGTAATTTTTATCATTATGTAGTTGGTGTTGATTTCACATTTATCCTTCTATTATCAAATATGTATTTATTTGTTATAAATTGGGTTTAGCTTAAGTGGTTGTGGGATTGAGTTCTACC
This sequence comes from Picea mariana, assembly GCA_032191745.1. NCBI lineage: Eukaryota > Viridiplantae > Streptophyta > Pinopsida > Pinales > Pinaceae > Picea > Picea mariana. The sequence continues at coordinate 93,419 of JASDQU010103257.1, read as the reverse complement.
CTCTTTACTTGAGTTTTATACATATAAGTGGCATGTTGAACTCATAATGAGAATATTGTTATAATGACTTTGAACCTTGTTGTTGACTTGGTCTTGTGCCCTAAAAAATCTAGGGCTTACCTTGGGTACCATCCTTAAAATAAGAAGAAGTTCCCCAAAGTTTTCCCAAAGATATGTTGCTTAAAAAAAAAAAAAATTATTTTTTATAATTGGGAATAGTGTTTTTAAAAATAATTTAATATAGTGAATTTGGGTATAAGTATGACAATGCATCTTTCTTTTAATATTTTAATTACAATCAATTTTCAATTAAAATTATTTAATATGTTTACTCAAATCAATGCATACGTGAAATTTGGATAAATTTTAAAGACAAACTTTTTATATGAAAGTGAGTTTCATATGTATTATTTTATTAAAGATTTATGCAATTTGTATTTTTAACGAGGTTTATGTAATTTTTATTTTTAAAGATCATCTAAGGTAATAAGTTGACAAATTTAACCCTTTTATGATAGAAAATGTTCTCCGAATTCGATAGGGATTTTGTCGAAAGTTATTGTTCCACCTAATTCACAGGAAATTTGTTCTTAAAGGTTTTGACCCATTTTAATATAACCCATATCATCAGAATTTCAAAAAAAGAGTGGATCAAGTTAAAACTTTTTGTCATTGGAAAAAATAAACTCACCAGAAAAATTGATTTTTTTCCACTTATTAAGTGACTCCATTATTATTTGGCATGTTGCATATCTCATAATAGGTAGTGACAAAACTATCCCTTACATTTTAATATAAAGTTATTTTGCAGATTTTTTTTTAAATAAACTGAACCATATTTTATATACAATCAACTGCGTCTAAGCAAACAATGAAATAAAAAATGTATGATATAAAATATGAATATAGAGCCGAGATATCAAACTCTTATGCGAGCTTAAAACACATATATATCATTTTAAGGAGAGTCCACATGAATTGGCTACAATATTTCTTTACAAACTTGCCTAGCAAAAAGACAATTATGTAGTACATTACTTGTCAGATGAGACATTATTTTGAATCCCCCGCACTCCACTTTTCTATGGAGAGTATTTTTCTACATCCATAGGAATTACTTCAAAGTTCAGTTTTCGATCCTCTGAATTTCCTTGACGAGAAGCTGTAAAACCCTGATTAATATATAAAGACTGTATAGGATGTGATAGAAGCAGATTTATTACAGATTGACACTTTTTTTCAAGGCTCTCAGTTCTTTGAGTAAGGAGTTGTTCCACATTTCCAAGTTCAATCATTATTTGTTGGATGGTTAAATGGTTAGCTTATGTTATTTCTTCACGTCGCCTTAGGATTTGAAAAAATTCTCTCCAAGATGGCTCCATTGCTAAGCTAAACAAGGGACCCTAGTTGTTGATGTAACTTGACCATTCCCCTAACTTGAAGTCACTATTGAAATTCTAAGGAAGAGAAAATATGTGATAGCATGGGCTGACCATAGGGAGCCTGCTATCCCAATTTCAAAGATGACTATGAAAGGACCTATGAAAGTAGACCACACCTTCCAGAGAGCAGGCTCAATGGATATAAAAGAAGAATCTATAAAATTCCTTGAAACAAGATGATTACCCCCATACATAAAACAATTTTCCACAAGGTTCACACACTAGATTGAAGGGGACATATACTCATCTGGAATGTTGGAATAGAGTGCAGGAAAGGAGAGTGAGCCGAAACCAAGACCCAAGCTCATATTTGTGTTGGGGCTTTCCTAATAATTGACAACCAATATAGGGATTGAAGCGAACTTCAAATTTCCATACTGTAGAACATCACAAACAATAACCCCAAAAAATTAGAAAGCAGAACAAGCAAACCAAGAAGGGGGAAAACCCATGGAAAACAAAGGATTGGAACAAGTAACACCACCTATGACCTTTTTAACTCAGGAATTGAAGCTTTGAGGGATATTTTCCAAAGGAATCGACTCAATATTAATTTTAACCCATGCAAAGGGTGACCCAAAAAACAGATAAGTAACTACATAATTTCAAACATACAAATTATACCATCTTTCCAAAAGGAAATTAAAGATGAACTTGAAGAACTGATAAAACCTGAGCTATAAAGGGCTAACATACCACCTCGAACTTAGAGAGACAACATCGCCCACAACCTTGCACTAAGAAGCGGTCCAAGCACCACCCAAAATTTGAGACAATCCACTTAGGGGAAAGACTTGCATAATGGAAACCATAGAGACAACCATTTCCTCATAATATTGGAGCTCAAACAAGTTCATAGTTATGAACACATTTGTTCAGAGGTGTGTTAAAATGGAGGTTTGATCGAAAAAACATGCAAACCGATGTGCCATCTGTCATTCAATAATTAAAGTATGATCGAAATCCATAGACTATGGTAAGTGGAGGAAATCCAAAATCCCATTCACTTCAATAACACCTTCCTCCAAGTTAGGTCCATGCTTATCACACTTGTCTATGACAATATTATGCACACGTAGAATGTGAAAGGATTTAAATTCAAAATCACCAAGGAGACTTATTGTGAAAGATAACACTCTAGGGAGGGATTTAGTTTCAAGGTCCAATCGATTTATGATTTCCCAGATCACAAACGTGGAATCCCCTAGTATGATGGTCTTTCAGATACCATTGGCCTTGGCAAGCTTGATACTTTTCCACAAGGCATAGGCTTCAACATATTTTTTTGTTACATTCCCTATGCCCCACGAAAATTGAATCAAGAGGTTTCCTCCAAGATCACATATTGTACCCCCTACACATGTCACTCCTGGGTTATTGCTAGATGCTACATCAAAGTAAAGGATATGTGATTGTTGTTGGGATAGCCACTCTTTAAAATTATAATTGGATAACCTTATAGCCCATTTCATGATTTTAATACCCTGATTTGGATTATGAAGCAATGGTGGCCCCAATTTGAACTTTTCCATCCAACTCTGTTCACTAGCGTCTAAAACCGAGTCCATACCTTTCAATTGGATTTGCATATATTCAACCAATAAAGAGAGAGATTTAGTGGCCACATGTTTGGGATGTTTCTTTTCTTTCTGAAATATGGCTTTGTTGTGAGATAGCAAGATGCACCAAGAGACATGCTTTGGGAGGGAAACCCAAATCCTCTTGAAATTTGGTTTTTTGCTGGAAGTTTCCTTGAAATATTTTACACAAATGAGCGAAATTTTTTGTGATGGACCTGCAATGCAATGCTTACATAAATTTTTAGAAGTTGGCACTTTTTTGTGAGCAAGTAACCACAACCCATATAAGGAGAAGGAGATCATTAAATCAATTAAGGAATGATGCCCCATGTTTACCATAAAAATAGAACCCTTCTAGTCGCGAGTGTTAGCCTTCCTTTTATGCTAGGGAGAAAAACCATGAAGTGAGAGGAGAAGTGAATTGTAAAGAAGGTATAGGGGATCTGGTAGCCGAAGATATTTCTAGCCTACCCACTCATGGGAAGAATGACTCCACTCAGAAATTTCAAACAACTCATTGAACCCATTTTCCTGCATCCATAGCCAAAGAGGCGCCATATCAAGATTATTTACAAGGAAATCATTTAACATTATTCTATATTCTCATAATCGAATCAGTTGGCCATTGCCTGGAACCCAATAAATGTGTGCAAAAAAGGAAGATTGAACAACAATTAATAATCTTAAAATAAGAGATCCCTTGTTTATTTTAGGGGTGATTTCTAGGCATCTCTGTCATGATCCAAAAAAGTATTTGTTAACGAGGGAAATTTTCCACCATGCGATGTGACCTGTAATGAGCCTCCATGCCATTTTCATCCCCATAGCCTTATTCATTATCTCAGGATCACAAATTCCTAAACCACCTTTATTATTTGTACTAGTAACCTAGGTTTGATTTACCAAAAGGAACTTTTTTTGGTTTCCTTTTCCTCCTCGCCGAAGAAATTCCCTAATTTTCTTAGATAGCAGCCCAATATTCAATTTTGGAGAAAGCAAAGTGGAAAATAGATAGATTGGAAGAGAAGATAGAAAACATTTTATTAGAATAACTTGGCCAGCTGGGTTATGCCATTGAGTGCCCGAATGTGAAATTTATTTATTTATTTTTTCTACAAAGGGATATCATTCCTGAGGTGTATAACCTGTTATCAAAATTGGAATGCCCAAGTATCGGAAAGAGGCCCATCTATCAATGAATCAGAAGAGAAATATCCTTGAACTAACTCCCAACTCTTGAGAAGAAGTGTTCCATCCCATAATTTAACATTTTCTATGATTGACAATGCCCCCTGAAGCATCAAGAAAGGAATCCAAAACTATTTTGAACCTTGAATTTATGATCATCGAAGCTCCTCCCATCAATAGAGTATCATCAAAAAATTGAGAATGATTGAGGTTTCTGGCCCCTCCACTGATATGAAGGCCCAAGAGATTCCCAACAAACCTTTCATGCTCTAGTTTCCTACTCAAGGATTCAACCATAATGATAAAGAGAAGAGGGGAAAGGGGTAAACCTTAGCGGAGGCCTCGACTAATTTGGAAAAAATTAGTAGAACTACCATATGCTAAAGGTGCAATCCAAAGCCCACTAATGCAGGGTGAGATTCATTTGATATATTGAGGGTAGAACTCAAAACACTCAAGAACCCGAAATAACAACACATAAAAAGTGTTATCCATATCCAATTTAATGACCATACCTTTCCCTTTCGCCTTGAAACTTGTCTGGACTACTTATTGGACAAGCACTATGTTGTCCATGATTTACCTATCATGCATAAAAACTCCTTGGTTGGGGGTGAAGACTTTAGAGAGAATTTTTTTCAATCGAGAGGATATAATGTTGGTGAGAATTTTATGTGAGGTGTTGCATAAGGAAATGGGTTTGAATCTTGTGAAGAAAGTAGGATTGGCTTCTTTAGGAACAAGAGCTAAAAAGGAAGAGTTGATGTTACCGCCCAATTTAAGGCATTGGTGTGAATAATGAAACATGTTCCTAAGGTCATTTTTAATAAGGTCCCATAAGTGTTTATAAAAGGAGATGGAGCAAGGTTTTCTTCATTGGAAATGAGTGAAGGGATGTGCTCAAGCATGGAGGCCACATTTGAGGGATCTACCTTATCCTATATTCTGAGTAGAGGGAAACAAAATGGACTTTGGCATCAAATTTGATACTAGAGAAATTTGAGATCGCATAACCATCTTCTAGATCAATGCTAGAGACATTATTCCTAGACATTGTAGCCTTGGCCTAATTATGGAAAAAATTGGTGTTTTTTTCCCTAGCCTTGAGCAAAAGACTACGCGATTTGAGCCTCTATAATTCATCTTCTTGTTTCACTTCCCTTTGATATATGATTTGCAGATTTAGCTCTTCCCTTTGCAGTTGGGTCATGATTATTTTGTTCTCATTTTCTTTTTGGAGGGAATATAACCTCTTTTTTAGATATTTCCTTTCCTTATCTAGTGGGGTCTAGAAGGATCTAGCCCATTGCTTTAGGTATTTTTTGACCAAGATTAACTTTTGCTTCTAGATATAGAAAGGGGTACCGAGAACCCAAGTTTTCCAAGTAAAATCAACCAATTATATCACTTCAGGGTGACTGAGCCAAAGGGGGTTGAAGCCGAAGGGGAGATGCCCATACTCAAGAAGATCATGGATATGTAAGGATATGTGCTTTTGGTCAAAAGTGAAAGAGGGGAAGATGAAGGATTTGATTGAAGAGTTTGATGAGATAAAGTTGATATCAACAAAAAATGATCCAATCTAGCCGCAATATGCCTAGGAACTAATATCATATTTGATCATGTATACCTTCCTTTTTTGGGATTTATGTCCAACAAATCCCACTCCTCCAAAATGCTCTCCATATTATCTCGGAAGGGGTCCCGACCAAAAGAACCTCCTTTCTTTTCCAAGCTATTTCTAATGACATTAAATTCACCAACCAATATACATTTTTTTGCATACTTGGTGTCTTTTAACCTTTGTAAAGATCTCCAACACTTAGATTTCTCAATTTGGTTAGTTGACATATAAATATTAATGACAACAAAAAAAATATTTTTTTGGTTGCATCAGGATCTTTAGATTTCTCAATTTTGTTAGTCAACATATAAATATTAATCACAACAAAAAACTTATTTTTTTGGTTGCATCAAAATTTAGCTAAAATCTAATGTTGGGCACTCATGGTGAAGATCAAACTTACCTCATAATTTTTCCATATGGTGCACAACCCCCCCCGAGTAACCTCTGGAAAAAACTACTAAAGCTTCGTTGTATCTCCATATTATTTTCCCTATTTTTATTGCCTCTTTAGCATGCAATTTGATCTCCTAGATCAAGAGTATTTGGGGATTTTCAAATCTAATTAAATCCCCAACAACCAATAATTTAGGGTCACTTCCAAGACCCCTATAGTTCCAGGAGACCAACTTCATTATTTTGGATGATTTGAGAGGGAACCTCCTTTATTTGTTGCATTCCCTCCAAGATTTTTTGAAGAATTYRATCTTCCTATCATTTTTAGGATAGTTTGATAAGATCCCAATAAAATGTCTTTGTTTGATTTCTCTTCTCGAGTTGTTTGAGAAGATTTTCTACCAGAGCGACAATGGAGTATTTGTTGAAATCCTTACTCTGACACCTAGGTATCTTTTTATCTAGTGATTTACTAGTTGTAAATAAAATTAGTAGCTCACAAAACAACAAACACTGCTAGAATATTAAACTCAAATAAAGATATTAGAAGCAATACTAGAATCCAAAAATCTCAACCACAATACAAAAAGATATTATGCTCATCAACTAAGCTTATCATCCAAATAACTTCAAATCTTACAAGGGCTCTCATACTTGGGATAATGGCCCACAAAGAAATACAGAAAACTATGAAAAGTACCTGCAAACCCTAGCAATCTCCTATGTTGTTGTACGACCTTTTACTTCACTCTTCTTAAGATGTATGTGACTTTCCTTAAGTAAACCCACATATACATGATTGTGTCCACTCATACCAACATACACACACTCAAGGACTGTATGAAACTTTGTATGGGGTGATCTTGTTGTTGCAGCAACAATCAATTGAAACCCACTTGCAACTTCCCCTATTTTGTCTTCTCCCTAACCTGATCTCTAGAAGGAAGTCCTTCTCCACCTATCCAATATCTCCTTGAATCACAGTCCTTTGTGATCCAATCCTTTGAGAAAAATTCCTTCTATGCTCTTTATAAATGTGTCAAGTCAGTGTCTTCCTCCTTCACCCTATCCTTGATTTTATAAGATTGAGTTATGACGTAACCCTAATCTTTAAATTTATTGAGAATTGAGATTACTTCTCACCTCACGGGCTATCATGCGCCTAAAACGAAGATCATATGCAAAAGTTATGACCTCGGGAAGTTGATGTACTAACTTACCCAAATGGGGCCCACGTGACTTTTGGCGCTTATAACAAGTCTCTTAACTATTTGTACATATTTGAGAGTAAGATCAAAAGATATATCTTCTAGTGAATCTATATTCCAAGAAAAAAATAGTGAACCATTATCCTAATGAACTAAAAACATTTCAGAGTCATAAAAAAAAAAAAAAAAACTCTTAGCATTATACATCAATAGGAAAATATAAAGGAATCAATATCATAAATTGACTAAAGAGTTGACAACTATGCCTCCTTGAGATTCCTCCACAATCAGGGTTCCCTCTATAACCTGAAGAACTTCCTTTCAATAGGGATCTACTTCCTCATTCAACTCTTGAAAGATATGAGTGAATGAGATAGCTTCAAAGGAACTTGCCACTATTTTCAATTGATCACCAATAGGCTTGAAATA
>JASDQU010103257.1:52016-83976 GCA_032191745.1 Picea mariana | reverse complement strand
AAGATCTACTTATATTTAATGCTAAATAAAAACTTCAATCATTATTGTTGAATGCTGATGGAAGGAAATAGTAGATCTTTTATCCAATTTTCAACAAACAAAGAATTTCATCCAAGGAGTTAGACGTGTGGCTCTAATACCATGAAAGACTAGGAAAAATATGTAGAAACATATGACCAAGATATATCCTATATAAACTCCTATGAAAAGAAATAATCCAATAAAAGAGATCTAACAAACAAATGAGAGGAGACAAGATAATTTACATGGTAAAACCCCAAGGTGGGGAAACATTCACGAAGGTAAGGCCTTCTTATTCTTCAAAAAAACTCTCCCAATTACATTAGCTAGAGCACACACATATATGGAGTTCAAATGGGATCCATACAACTCTCAGTCATATGGATGGTATAGCCTAAGGATCCATAGGATCTAGGCAAATGATCAATACCATAAGCCACCCTCCACCCTTACATGATTCAAGACCAATTTCCCATATTTATAGTAAGCATGAGAAACCTAGACCATTGATCATGAGGCATAATCAGCAGTGGAGAGCAACCAATCCATAAAGGTTGACGATAAGTTCAACAAGAGGTAAGAGAGTAGTGTATTGGAATGACCTATGAGTGTAGGTCATCATAACCTGAGAGATAGATCACTACCAAATAAATCCCAAAACTATCTCCATGTCCACATGTGTAATATTAAAAAAGTCTGATGAGGTCATGTTACATGTATAAGTTCCCCACAAATGATGTTATAGTGATCATCATTATGACACTAGGTACAAAATTACATCAAGCCACTATACAACATTAAAACAAATTCTAATAGGACCTTCGATACTTCATAAGGTTTTCTTTCAACTCCACCTTGAAGTAAGACTCCTAAAAACTCAATGAGAGACTCAAACTCCTAGAATTGAAATCAAATAATTGACACAAAATTCATTACAAAAGAAATATTGCAAGACCTTATAATGAGAGATACTTCAATGTTATGAGCAAATTTTCCTTAACGTGCAAATGATTGCTTTCCTTCTCAAGGTCATGTGCTTGCCTTCTTTAATATTACAATTCCTTCTTTAAGAGAGATCTTATATAACAATATTTGTTTCCAATGCAACAATAATACCACCATGCATTAATAGTCATGAGGCCCCACACACAAATATCGCGAGTCCCCCTTATTCAATTTAGCAGGTTTAGGAAAAAAGACCAAAAAATCAATTTTATTAAGTCACCATCCTTAGAGATGTTGCACTTATCAAGATAAAACAATGTCCACTTATAAATCCCCTTGTATATTTGAAGCACCATAGATATTGAATGCTCATGGAAGGAAATAGTAGACCTCATATCCAATTTTCAACAAACAAAGAAGTTTATCCAACGAGATAATTGTGTGGTTCTAATACCATGAAAGACCAAGAAAAATAGGTAGAAACATATAACCAAGATCTATACTACCTAAAATTTTATGGAAAACATTAATCCAATAAAATAGATTGAACAAACAAAGAAGAGAAGACAAGATAATTTACATGGTAAAACACCAAGGTGGGGAAACATCCACATAAACAAGGCCTTCTAATTCTTCAAAAAACTCTCTGAATTACATAAGCTAGATCACACACATGTATGGAGTTCAAATGAGATCCATGTAACTCTCAATCATATGGATGATCTAACCTAAGGATTGATAGGGTTGCGGATAATGATCAATACCATAAGCTACCCTCCACACTTACATGATTCAAGACCAATTGCCTCTATTTGTAGTAACCAAGAGAAACATGGACCATTGGTAATGAAGCACAATCAAGGGTGGACATCAACCAATCCATAAAGGTTGATGATAATCTCATCAAGAGATAAGGAAGAAGTAGTGGATAAGAATGACCTATGAGTTTAGGTCATCATAACCTAAGAGACAAGTTACCACCAAATAACTCACAAAACTATCTCCATGGGCACATGTGCAATATTACAAAATTCTATTGAGGTCATGTTACATGTATAAGTGCCCCACAAATAATCATCATTATGACACTAGGTACAAAATTACATCAAGACACTAAACAACATTAAAATACATTATAACATGACATTTAATACTTCATAAGGGTTTCTTTCTACTCCACCTTGAAGTAAGACTCCTAAAAACTCAATGAGAGACTCAAACTCCTATAATTGAAATCAAAGAATTGACATAAAATTCATTACAAAATAAATATCGTAGGTGACCTTATAATGATAGATAGTTCAAAGTTGTGAGCAAATTTGTCTTAATGTGCAAATGATTACTTTCCTTCTTAAGCTCATGTTCTTTCATTTTTTAATATTATAGTGACTTCTTCATAGGAGAGAGAGATTATATAACATTGTTTGTTATCAATGCAACAATAATACCACCATGCATTAATAGTCATGAGACCCCACACACAAAGATCCTCAGACATCTTTATTCAATTTTGAGGGGATCTAAGACATAAGACCAAAAAACCAATTTTATTGAGTTTCTTAGAGATCTTGTGTTTATCATGAGAATACAATGTCCACTTATAACTCCCTTTGTAGATTTAAAACATCATATATTCCCAAACTCCAAAATGCTTAAAATAAAAAACTTATTACTGCAAAAATAAATCCATTTAAAAATTGGAAATCATATAATCTTCTTATTCAATTTTTTTTTTTACAATTCCATTATAAATTATTTTTCAAATAAAAATATATATACAAAACTCAAAGTTATTTACCAATAACAAACCAAAATGCCTTAAACTTATTACAATTCTTTTTCAATAAAATAAACATTCCCTTACTAAATAAATTTATAAAAAAATTCTACCTAAAATAATTATAAATACAATTTCCTTTTAGAAAGCCATTTTCATACTCAAATAATCATAATTAACTTTGATAAGGTAATACAATTTCCTATTGAAAAGTCAATCACATACTCAAATGATCATAATTACCTTTCATAAGGTACTATAATTTCATGTTGAAAAATAAAAGTCATATTGGAAAGTCAATTGCATTTTCAAATAATCATAATTACCTTTCATAATAACATACTACAATTTCCTATTAAAAGTCAAATACAAACTTAAATGATCATAATTACATTTCATGAGGTACTACAAACAAATTATCATAATAATAAAATTGAAATTGAAAAGTAAATATTAGCTTTACAAACTTAAATGATCATAATTACATTTCATGAAGTATTATAAACAAAATTATCATAATAATAAAATTGAAATTGAAAAGTGAATAATAAAATTGAAATTGAAAAGTAAATATTAGCTTTACAAACTTAAATGATCATAATTACATTTCATGAAGTATTATAAACAAAATTATCATAATAATAAAATTGAAATTGAAAAGTGAATATTAGCTTTACAAACTTAAATGATCATAATTACATTTCAGAAGTACTACAACAAAATTATCATAATAATAAAATTGAAATTGAAAAGTGAATATTAGTTTTGATAAAGTAATATAATTTCATGCCGTTGAAAAGTGAATATCACCTTATGGTAATAATAAAATACATTTTTTTATTAAAAATTAATTACAAATTTAAATGATCATAATTATATTTAATGAGGTAATACAAACAAAATTATCATAATAATAAAATTGAAAAGTGAATATTAACTTTGATAAAGTAATACAATTTCATGTTATTGGAAAGTGAATACTACCTTATGGTAATAATAAAATTGGAAAGTGAATATGACCTTTGATAAGATTGGAAAGTCAATCACTCACTCAAATAATCATAATTACATTTTATAAAGTATTACAAATAATCATAATAATAAAATTGGAAAATGAGTATTACTTTTGATAGGGTAATATAATTTCATGTTGTTGGAAAGTGAATATTACTTTATCATAATAATAAAATTGGAAAGTGAATATTGTTTTTAATTAAGTAATATAATTTTATGTAGTTAGAAAGTTTTGGTTTCTCTTTATATGAGATATGGGAGATATTCGATATTTTATTACAATAATGAGTGTTCCATATATATGGAACATAAGGTGACCATTCATGAAAGGATGTGTTCTTTGAATAATCAATAAATGCTTATTATTATTATTTAGTTATTATATACTATTTTAATAATCAATAATAATTATATTATTAATTATTATCTTTAGAGAATGTCTTCCCGATGTTGTCCAAACATCAACATCTCTCTCAACGAGGGAGACATTCTACAACATGTCACTCTTTTCTTTGAGGTATAAAAACTTCACCCTAGACTCATGACACTTGTATGTCAGTCTTAGGAGACATCTCTCTCCCACCTGAACCAAGGAGAAACTCCTTCTGTGATTCTCCCTCTGAGCCAATTAACTCTCTCTAAGATTAGGCTCACTTTGGGTCCGCATGTAATAGCATATAGCATCTTGAGTCTTTATCATTCCTTGTCAAATCACCATCACTAGGACAAAGATCACACCAGGATCTTTCACCACAGACACACACCTATGAGTGAATGTCGTCTTGATGCTAACTAACACGTGGAAAGCACTTCAAGCACCTCGAGTCCATATTATTCCTTGTCATGATCAAGGAAGGACTACGTCTAGGCCCATTTATCACAAGTGCACCTTTGTGATAAATGTATCCTATCTCCCTTGGTCTGCAGCCCAATGTAAGAGAAGTTATGCCTGATATTGAAACATCAACATTCCCTCTTAGCTAGGGAGGTATCTTTCCATAGTAGTACACAACTATTGTCTAGAGACATGCAGTCTCCGCCAGTGGTACAAAACCACCATAGTAGTAAAATATTTGTCACACATGGAACTCCCAGGTGGACTTCTAGAGGTTACTCCCTCTAGGAACACTTAGGTTCAACTCCCCATAGTGTGAGACATCAAGGGTCAACTCCTTTGACATGTACTCATGTTCTCTGAACATGGGACGATGGGATATAAGCCCAAATGCACTTATTCCTTCTTGAATAAGTGTCCTCACAGATCAACTCAACTCAATTCACAGAGGAGTACAATCTGTAGAAAGTTTGTCACACATGGCACTCCATGTGGACTTCTAGAGGCTACACCCTCTAGAAACACTAGGGTCAACTCCCATAGTGTATGACATCAAGGGTCAACTCTCTTGACATGTCCTCATGTGATCTCCACATGGGACGTTGGGTATAAGCCCAACTACACTTATTCCTTCTCGAATAAGTGTTCCACGGATAAGTGTCCTCACAGATCAACTCAACTCAATTCACAGAGGAGTACAATCAGGAGAAAGTTTGTCACACATGGCACTCCATGTGGACTTCTAGAGGCTACACCCTCTAGAAACACTAGGGTCAATTCCCATAGTGTATGACGTCAAGGGTCAACTCCCTTGACATGTCCTCATGTGCTCTCCACATGGGACATTGGGTTATAAGCCCAACCACACTTATCCCTTCTCGGATAGGTGCCCCACTTATCCCTTCTTGGATAAGTGTCATCATAGATCAAATCAACTCAGTCACATAGGAGTATGATTTGGAGAATGTCTCAGGAAGATGCAAACATCAACACTCCCTCTCAGCAAGGGAGGCATTCTCTGCCACGCCAAGTCTGTCACAGAAGTACTTAAACTTCATCCCAGTTTGGTAAGAACATCAACAACCTGCTCATCTATAGGAAGGTACTGCACCAATACTTCCTTCCTTTGCACCATGTCTCGGATGAAATGGTACTTGATCTCAATGTGGTTTGATTTTTCATGAAACACCGGATTATCAGAGATCTTCACACAACTTTGGTTACCATAATGAATAATGGTGGAATCCAACACATGTTCGGATAGATCTGCAAGGAGCTTGTGAAGCCACACTGCTTCATGGACTGACATACTTAATGCAATGTATTATTCTTCTGTNTTCTTCTTGGTTTGGTAAGAACATCAACAACCTTCTCATCTGTAGGAAGGTTTTGCACCAATACTTCCTTCCTTTGCACCATGTCTCACATGTAATGGTACTTGATCTCAATGTGGTTCAATTTGTCATGAAACACTGGATTATCAGAGATCTTCACACAACTTTGGTTACCATAATGAATAATGGTGGAATCTAGCACATGTTTAGATAGATATGAAAGGATCTTGTGAAGACACACTACTTCATGGACTGTCATACTTAATGCAATGTATTATGCTTTTGTTGTGCTCAACGCCACAGAAGTTCATTTCCTGCTACACCAGGAAACCATGAAAGATCCCAAAGTGAAGCAACACTTGAAGGTGCTCTTTCTGTCCACTGTGCTCCCTACCTAATCAGAGTCAATATATTCCTACCATATCATATCAATACTAGAATTATATCTTAGACCATGTCGAACTATGCCTCACAAGTATCTTAACACATGCTTCACAACAATCTAGTGTGTCTATCTCAGTTGGCTCATAAATTGGCTAAGTGCACTCACTGCGTAGCAAATATCTGGTTTAGTGTTAACCAGATACATCAATGATCCATTCAGTTGTCTGTACGGGGTCAAATCATACTCGTCAGAATCGGAAGAAGACACACATAGTTTCTTCATATTCATCACCATAGCTATAGCCATGCATTTCAAGTTTAATATCTCAAACTTCTTCAATTTCTCAACTATGTACTTCCCCTGACTCGGGAAGATCTCATCAGTTCTCTGCCACACCACTAGTCCCAAAAAGTAGTGAATCATACCAAGATCCTTTATCTCAAACTCAGAGGCCAACGCATACTTGCATTCAATAATAAGGCTCTATGTACTGGTGAGGAATAAATCATCAACGTAGAGGACCAGAATCAAGGCCTCAGCATTACCACTCTTGTAGTATAGGTTGGGATCAACAACACTTTTGCTGAAGCCCAAACTCATCAGGCGTCCATCAATCCTCTCATACCAAGCTTGAGGTGCATGTTTGAGTCCATACCGGGCCTTCTTCAACCTCCACACNAACAATCTGGCTGCTCGATGTATATTTATTCCTCAATCTCTCCATTGAGAAAAGTTGTCTTCACATCCATCTAATGTAGTTTCCAACCCATGGATGTTGCAAGGGAAATAATCATCTGGATAGAAGTGTATCGAGCAACAAGAGAAAATGTCTCCTCATAATCTATTCCCTCCACCTAAGAGAATCCTCTAGCAAAAAATCTCATTTTGTGCTTCTCAATGCTCCTGTCAACTGTGTGTTTGATCTTGTAGATCCATTTAGAAGTTATTGCAAACTTCCCCTCAGGTCTCAGAACAATATCCCACACATCATTCTTCATGATGGACTGATACTCCTTCATCATGGTATCTCTCCATACTGGATGACTAGTTGCCTCCTCATAACAAGAAGGTTTAGAATCAATGATGTGGCTCATAGCTACGACACAACATGAATATCTTTGAGGTATCTTGCTTTCTCGGAAGGTATCATCTCTTTTTTTCCCTTACTCAATCTATCTCTAACCAAGGATGATGATCTGATATTCCTTTGAAGACTCACTGTACCCCATATATGTATACTGAACACCCAATAACCTAAAGTGTCCAAACTCAAGCTTTAACTCTTGTGAAGGCCTCCTTAGGAGTCATGTTCCTCAAGGAATTTTGTTCTGAACATACATCATAGTCATGGATGCTTCTTCCCATAGAAACATAGGTAAATGTTGATCATGAATCATCACCTTGACTGTCTCAACAATATATCTATTCTTCCTCTCTCTGACCCCATTTTATTGAGGGTTGTGAGGAACGATGTACTCCCTCTTGATCCTTGCCTCGAACATCTCTAGGACATGTCGAGGTTCCCTCATGGAACCAATGTCCCCCAAGACATATCAAGGTTTCCTCGTGAAACCAATGTCTTGGTTCCTTCATCTAGTAATCCCTACATTACTATGTAATCAAATAGTAGCATACTGCTACTACCATGCCATCGGTAGCTCAAATCATCCACCACATTCTTTATGATTATGTTGCAATTAACCAGTAGCACACGACTACTGCAATGTCATCCAATAGTACACAATTGTTTCCATGTCATAGTAGTATACAACTATTGTCGAGTGGTACACAACCACTACTATAGTCTACATTACCATGTTGTGATGTTTCTCCTCTCCCAGTAGTATTATTCACACCTAGCCACCTCACATGGATTCCACAATACTTGTGCCCAACTGAGCATTACTCCCTCAGTCACCTCACATGACTAATTTGGGGAACTCTTGTCCAGAGGGGTTTAGTCGGCTAGAGGAGAGAAAACACCACACCTCCCTCTTAATGAGGGTGGACATTCTTTGAGTGATTTCACAAGCTTGAATATTCCACCAAAACTTCGAATCCTTTCGACCATGGTACTGGACATGTCAATTATAAAATGTCTCTGAACCCAAGACTCATATACAACATTGGCGTCCTTAATTATGGCCAACAAAATAATTATTCCTAGAGCTCGAGCTAGTGGCATCACTGGCCCTAATTTTATAGCTCATTCTAGTCCTCCAAAGAGTGACTATATTCTGAAACACATTCAACATCACTTAATTCACAACATATGGAGCTCCAGGGGTCTTTAAAACTGGCTTCCCTATCTTCCTTGCCAACCGCGAAAGACAATTCGTGCATAGGCCTCAAGAATTCCAGGTCACCCGTAGCAATATCTAATACATCAAAATGTATTCCCAGAGGCTCTCTATTCACTCCATCACCAGTGAAGAACACCGGCTACAACATGACCAAATATCTCCATGCAACTGCCAATATCCATGTTCCCCATTGGCTTTCGAAATTGTCGAATGATACATTGAAATGTCAACAGTCTAACTGTACAAGATTTGTTGCTGTGAATGATAACTTACAGGAGATAACGATGAATCCATGGAGAGGCATGATGACTCCATTATAGTTATTGCATGGAGAGCCACGATGAATCCGTTTGAATGGGTTGAAAATCTCAAGACAGATTTAAAACCAATTAAGCTCTCTGATAATATTGAACCCTCTTCTCTGAATCTGAAGGTGGAGAATAGATTTTTAAGTGTAGTTGTTTTTACTAATCCGCGACCTCCTCTCTAACCTCTCTCTTGGATTCATTGATCCTAGATATTTGTGTGGAATAAGATGGATCGAGTTCAATCAAACAAATTTGGAGCTCATCATTGTTGTTTTCCTAGGCCCTCCCATGAGGGAGTAAGGCCCAGTCCCGCTCTGATACCATGTTGTTTTTCTTCAGATAAGATAAGATTGATATTTGATATGTTATTACAATGATGAGTGTTCCATATATATAGGGAACATAAGGTGACCATCCATGAAAGGATGCGTCCCTTGTATAATTATCAACTATTTTTATTACTATTTACTTATTATATGCTATAGTTAATAATTATATTAGTAATTATTATCTTTAGAGAATGTCTTCCTGATGTTGTCCAAACATCAACAATATACACCATGGATTGATATACCATATATCCCTTCACCATAGAACTCTCAGGACATGCTCTTTGTCTAACCAAAGCCTTCAATGATTTCAAGTGCCTCTCCACCATCCATGTTGATCTTGTGTGTACATGTCCACAAATTTCAATCTCCTCAACTTGGTGTATGAGGCAGTGTTCATGTGCATTGAAAAATGTTGGAGGTATATACTTTTTCATTTCACACATTAGCTGAGGAATTTATCTCTTCTAATACTTTATATCATCTTCATGGATTTATTTCAATGACAACCATCCACATGAGATCATGACACTAGAAAATAATTTGTTTCAACATAACATAATATATATTACATTACAAGTAAAACACATGTCATTAAGTACAACAACAAATTGAAAGAACATTTTTCCTATAAATCACAACTACTTACTTCATGTATTTTCCAAGATCATATATAACTTGTTTGACGTTGTTTTCAAATTCGTTTGGGAGAGATAGCGGTAGAACATATTGTAGCAAAAAAAGTGAATCGTTATTTGTTTCAGCCAAAGTAGACAAAAAATAAATAAAAAATCTTAAAAGATGTATAAGGCCAATATATAAATATGTATACCAAAATTATTACCTTAATGAAAGTATGCCAATCATGTGTTTTTACCCCACCAAATTCACCTTTCTTTGTTAAAATATTATTTATGTTTGAAGCAAAACTTGTGGGAAATTTAATTATTTGAATGACCTCTTTTACATCATTGATTTGTTTCTCTATTAATAACCATGGAAGGTTATTTCAGTCTCCATATCTATTTTATCGGATCACACTTCGCATTGCATGATTGGCTTCCTGAACGCTAGTACAAATTTTGACAATTTTTTCTGTATCCCTCCTACTATCTATGATTCACCATAACGTTTATGTCACATTCTTCCCGATATGAATTGTATCAAACAAATGAGATATTTTTAGCTCCTCATAGTAGGACAACCTCATGAATTGAGTGGGATAACATTTCATTCCTTGTGGAAGCCCATTATTAATACCTTCATGATGCCTTCATGACGCATAAAAGAAATCACAACAATAATTATCAATTACGGTAAAATAAATTCAATGATTAAAATAAAAATTCAAAACATTACATATACGATACATAAATAAATTGCGTACCTTGAAGATTTCTATTATATTCCAACCTCCATAGGTGAGGTGTCATTCTTCATGGTTTTAAACTAGTCTCTTCTTTCCCATTGAAAAGATGTTTTTCAGTAGTACGATACCTATGGTTCTTAGGGAGGAGGTGCCTATACTCATAAAACATCACCTTTCCTAAAATTTTTGAATGAAGATACTTCATCTTAGGACCACAAACTGGACATGAAAATTTACTGTTTGTTTGAAGACCTACAACAGATGGATTAATGTAAATTATACAATGTGATTATTTAAAATTTAAACATGTAGCATGATATATTTAAAAATTTGTATAGTATTAAAGAGAAATACAATGCTACATACCACAAAAATGTGTTAGTCCCGAGGCATCATGAATCTTCCATAAATGTATTCCACGAAATTTAAATTTATTCTCCCTGATTCATTTACAGATGTCATACATAGTGATGCCAACCCACAACTTTAGTAGCTTGTCGATAAGAGGCTCGATATATACATTCATATATTTAACTTGGTGCTTACCTAATTGTTTGAAATTACACATAATTACTATAACCATGATATGTATATATAAACAAATAAATAAACAAAATATATTATGTAAAAAATGAAACAAATGAAAATGTTACATTCAAAAAATTAATGTAAACAAATACCTGGAACAATCATTGTCAACATTATGTGCTCCCTCTTTATTGACATCCAAGGAGGAATGTTATTGTTGATAAAAAAAATGGGCCACACAGAGTAAATATACCTAAGCTCTCCGAATGGATTAACACCATTAGCTGCTAATGAAATCCTAACATTACGAGGTTCATCTTTGAAATCTTCCCATTTTTCCTCAATTTCCCTAAAAGCATAACCATTGGAAAGAATTCAAAGAACACCATCTCCAATTTTGTTATGTGCATGGTAATCCATAAATTGTGCTATGCTTTCACACTTGAACAATCACTGCAAATGTGGAATTATGGGAATATGACGAAGAACCTTTCGAGGCACCCTTTTTGTTACTTGATCAGTTCAATATATACTAATAAGACATTTCAATCATTTTGTTTTCGAAGCATGTTGTCCATAATATATAATATGATCATTAGGACATGCATCTATAGTTTGATAATCCATTCCAATGTCTTTCATAATGACATGAAAATCTCAATATGTGCGAGGTAAAATATTTGATGATGGTAACAAAAATTCATCTAACAATCTACAACATAACAAATAACTAGTTAATGTAAAGTATATTAATTGTAAAAATTGCATTCTTATTTTACACATTAATTAACACTAAAAAAGAAGAAGAAAAAAGTCAACATTTATGTATATGAGATGAAACATATTACATACCTTAGGATCTGTGTCATACAAGTGTTCGAAAAATTATTCATAACCTTTAAGTTCACTAGCATCAATGTAGAAGAGAGAATATTTTCTCTTGAGCCTTCATAAAGTCGTTTATTTGCCTTTTCTAATAAAGGTTCATCATAAATACCATCACTGTCCACATTCTCATCTGAATGAGAAAACAAATCTTAGATCATTTGATTTGTCCCATCATCTTCTTCCGTGGGATCATTAACTTGATTTGTCCCATCATATTATTCCATGGGATTTAACTTGATTTGTCCCATCATCTTCTTCCATGAGATCCTCATTTGCTTTATCATGTTCCTTTGTTTGTACATCATTTCTACTACTACTTGGTGCAATATTATGCAGAAAGTTGAAGGGAAACTCTAACTTTATAATTACAAACAATCATGAAAAATTAGTGTGTATAACAAATATTCAAACAATATATATACACATATATAATTTTATATAAAATCGACAATATAAAAATAGATAATGAATATATAGCTAATTACCACAGGACGATATTCATTCAATCCCCCATCAATGTGCCCATATTTGCTACAATGTTTTTTAGTTGTTTCTATTAAAATTCTTACGGGACGTGCAATGTAACATATTTTGCAAGGGAAGTAACATCTCCCATCACCCTTTTCACCCTCTTTACTTTTTTTCCCACCTCTAATATTCTGCGACATTATTCTGCACAAAAATACCCTTTTTGAACCGTTGTTGTTATAGAAAGAATGCCACAACATCTCTAATTTTCAAAATATTTATACATATTTTTTTCGTCGCAAGAGCGACGAACGTTGACCAAGTCAATGTTGATTTTTTCAAATAGTATAACGGTCAATGTTGACTTTGTCAAATAGTGTAACTGTCAATGGTTATCATCGCTCTCGCAATAATAACCAAAGGTCGTCGCAATATCGATGATAGTCCACTATCTTCATGTTTTTCACTCTTGAGAAATACATCTAGTTTCGTCACAAGAGCAACGAACGCAGAATGGATTTATAAAAAACTTGAAAAATTCAACTCTTTATCTTTAATTTTGCGATGAAAGGGTACTTTTGTCGCAAGTAGTCGTCGCAAAATTTTCAATATGTAGTAGTGAATTCCATTAAAATGTATCACCTTCACAACTCGATCTGATTCATGACCCATCTAGGACATCCTAATTCTCTTTCTCATGCAATGTGCATAGTTCCTTCGATGCAACGAACTAATCATGCTCCAAGCCACACAACATGGAGTCACATGCTCCCATGTTACACCTTCCTTGACTCAATCCACAATCATACAAAGACTACCTTAATCAATGATTATGTCAATGTATACACATTATTGATAAATTATTAGAGATGAAGCTTCAAGATCCTTCAACCTCTTCACATAACACCTCCACACTGAGTCCTCAACAACATTCAATCCTTCTATCATTCCTCTGTTGCATGTCTTCTTCATCAAGAGATATGAAATATTCTCCTTTCTCTGTTAACAACATATTTAACAACTTCTTCATCTTCATGACTCCATGTTCATTCATCCTAAATTCAACAACTTCATCCATGCTTCATCCTAGGTCACTCATTTTCAGGATGTCATCTTCTACTTGGGCATTCTCTTTGACATCTTCATCATCTAAAACCCTATGATTCTCCAATTTTTGTAATATATGTGATTCCTTTTCTTGCAAATCATCATTCTATTGCATCTTATTCTCATTCAAGTAGATTAACTTCCATCTATAGACACAAATTTGTTTCTTCTTGCAAACAAGAAAATAATATATTAATGGAAAAAACAAGAATTCCATATTCAATCCCTCCTTTTCTTCATCACATCCGAAACAAATACACGTGACTCTAATTTCCACTGCTATAATATTTTGCATCTCTATTCTTCATCATTTCTCTTAGATTCAGATCCACTCAAATCTTCTTTCCACCATATGGAAACAATCATCTCACTACTACCAACATGCTCCTTAGAACATATGAGCCCAATTGCCAATCTAAGAAACCTTCCAACTACATTCCTCTCACAGTCACACTTGCTTATTTCTAGTGACTATGCATTTATATTAAGATAACAATCATGGATAACCACCACCACAAATAGCGTCTCATGAATCCTCTCGTGATCCACACTGCCTCTTTCATCCTAAGATAATAGTCTTGGATAACCACCACCACAACTACCATCTATCTCTAGCAACCATTTATATTAGAGATTATGTTCCTTCTCAACAATGACCTTATGGACTTTGCTTCATGGATTGTTATGTTCTTGGCTATCTTCTTATAGCTCAATCTTTTCCCATTCAAAAAATTTACTCTAACATTATACCGCCTTGTTACCTCCATCCTAACTCTTGGTTTCTACACTTTCTTGACCTACTCATATTTATGGATAAATCCTCAAGAGTTATTTCATAGCCCTTAGATAGATTACTCTTCACATGCCCTTTCTCCACCACTACCTCCTACCATTATTATTCCAATAACACAAGTTGAAACAACATTATCCTAGTTTTTATTTATATCATGGTTACATAGGAACACTATCAAGAAACCAATCCTCAAGACTTTAACTAAATCTCACACCCTTGCAGTTATTTCCTCCCATATTTGAAGCCAAATTGATGCCTTTCATTTTCTTCAATCCTAGATCTGAACCATACTCTGATACCACTTGATGGAGAGGGTGTCCACCCCCTACATTCAGAGTACACATGCAAGGAAATAATTCCTTAAGTTGTGCATATCTGGACTCATAGTTACCATAATGATTCTTCCTCATTGTTATATTTCCTTGATTGTCAACCTGATCATGCCACAACCCATAGGATTTTCCATTGACTATTACTTATCCATGTTTGATTCCTTGTAGCACCATAAAAAATATGCTACAAAACACCAATCTGTACTAACCTATCTATGACATATTCACTTGTTGCAACATTCTTCCTTCTATAACATGCCTTCTACTGTAACACACATTCTGCCGTAACATGCCTCATGTTGCGACAACACATATTCCATTGTGACACACCTATGCTAGAACACATCTCTATTGCAATGCATCTCTATTGTAACACATCTCTACTTCTTTGCTGCAACATGTCTCCTGCTACAACACCTCTTCTACTACAAGATGTCATTTACTGTGACACGCCTCCTCCTGCAACACATTCATTGTGAAATGTATCTACTGCAACATGTATATGCTACAACACTTCTCTAATATAACACACCTTTGCTGCAACACACCTCATGCTGCAATGCGCCTCCTGCTGCAACACCTCTCCTGCTGCAACACGTCTTTTGTTGTCACACACCTTCTGCTGCAACACATCTCCTACTTCAACAATAAACCCACATTGATATCATACATTCCATATAATTTTCTATTCACATCCCTTTGTGGTAGATTCAATGCAGGATTACCCTTCAATTGTGCCACACCATCCTAACCCAATGGTGAACTTCTAAACTAGGAACACATTCCCATATGCACATCTCTCATATCTATGTGATGTAAACATTCTTTTGTCATCAAATAAAACTCTTTGCACTCAGTCTCATACCCAAATAGAAATGACCCCTCATTATGATCATATAATGAGATATTCAACAATATTGTACCTTTCCTCTTGTGACCAAGGTTAGTTCAAAAAAATAGAGATCCTCACACATATACACAGAATCATTAGTCAAAGTGCACGGTCTCTCTAAGATGTACACCCACTTGTAGATGATCACAAATAAAGAATGGTCTTCTACATAACCATGCCACCTACACAACAATATCATAAGAGGAATATTCTTGACTCGAATAGACATCATCATAGGTGTATATTTATCGAGGAAGGGAAAGGTAATTTCATCAAACATGCAAATAACATAAAAATATAACACAAACTCATCCATACAATTGCACATTGTCTTCATGGCAGTATATGATCCTACAATCTCCATTGGGTTTCCAGGTCAAAGGCCATGTAAACCTCAACTACTTCTCTCTCTCATTGTCTCTCATGACCTATCCTCTTACCGCCTCTGCAAGCTCTCCTAGAAAGATTTTTGATGCCATATTTTATTTCTTCAGAAAATGTTCACTTCAGTTTTCCCATCAGAATTCTCACGCCCTTTCATCTTCCAGATTCATATTCATCCTTTTCTGGGTGACTCTTCATCTCCGTTCGACCTTCCAACTTCCACCAACAATACACTCTTCATCATTGCGCTATTTCCCTTTGTAAAAATTTTGGTTCTCCTTCCATGCACTTGTCTTCTAATTATTCTATAGAAATGTGTATGTCCTGTAGCGACGCCCCATCTGTTGTACTACCACACTTTGCATCTACAACAATGTTGTCACTTCATGTGGCCTATAGCATTATATCGACCACAACAATCAATATTTGTCCTAATACCTCTATCATGTACTGTAGTCACCTTCACTGTGTCATCCCCAAGATGACTGAGCCGCTCCTACATTACATCCCCCACATCCCCCTTGGCGTGGTGCTTTTTCTGGTGGCTATGTGGGATTGGTGTTTGGAGAATATATAATGTAGAATATTTTTCTAGATATACAAAAACTTTCTAATTTTTGGAAAATTGATTATACCTTGCATATTTATTATGTATCTTATTTTCTTCCCAAGAGGGATCAATTTCACACCTCATGTTGCAATGTGCCTCCTGTTGTAGCACCTATCCTGCTACAAAATGTCTTTTGTTTTCACACACCTTCTGTTGCAACACATCTCCTACTTCAACAAGAAACCCACATTGATATCATACATTCCATAGAAGTTTCTATTCACATCCCTTTGTGGTAGCTTCAGTGCAGGACTACCCTTCAATTGTGACAGACCATCCTGAACCAATGGTGAACTTCTATTTACTAGGAGAACATTCACATATGCACATCTCTCATATCTATGGGATGCAAACATTCTTTTGTCATCAAATAAAAATATTTGCACTCAGTCTCATACCCAAATAAAAATGACCCCTCATTATCATCATATAATGAGATATTCAACAATATTTTACCTTTCCTCTTGTGACCAAGTTTAGTTAAAAAAAAAAATATCCTCACACATATACACAGAATCATTAGTCAAAGTGCACGATCTCTCTCAGATGCACACCCACCTGCAAATGAGCACAAATCAAGAATGGTCTTCTACATAACCATGCCACCTAACAACAATATCATAAGAGGACTATTCTCGACCGGGATAGACATCATCATAGGTGTATAATTATCGAGGAAAGGAAAGGTAATTTCATCAAACATGAAAATTACACAAAAATATAACACAGACTCATCCATACAATTTCACATCTTCTTTATGGCTGCATATGAGCCTACAATCTCCAGTGGGTTTCCAAGTCAAAGGGCATGTAAACCTCAACTACTTCTCTCTCTCATTGTCTCTCGTGACATGTCCTCTTATCGCCTCTGCAAGATCTCCTAGAAATATCTTTGATGCCATCTTTTATTTCTTCAGAAAATGTTCACTTCAGTTTTCCCATCAGAATTCTCATGCCCTTTCATCTTCCAAATTCATATTCATCCTTTTCTGGGTGACTCTTCACCTTCGTGTGACCTTCCAGCTTCCACCAACAACACATCCTTCATCAATGTGTTATTTCCCTTTGTAACAATTTGCATTTTCCTTCCATGCACTTGTCTTCTACTTATTCTATAGAAATGTGTATGTCCTATAGCAACACCCCATCTATTGCACTACCACACTCTGCATCTACAACAATGTTGTCACTTCGTGTGGCCTATCACATTATATCACCTACAACAACCAATATTTGTCCTAATGCCTCTATCATGTACCGTAGTCTCCTTCACTGTGTCATCCCCAATATGACTGAGCCGCTCTTGCATTACATCCCCCACACCCCCCTTGGTGTGGTGATTTTTTTGGTGGCTATGTGGGATTGGTGTTTGGAGAATATACAATTATTTTTCTAGATATACAAAAACCTTCCAATTTTTGGAAAACTAATTGCATATTTATTATGTATCTTATTTTCTTCTCAAGAGGGATCAATTGCGGGACAAGTAGAATTGGCCCTATATCTTCCCTGTTGTACCTTGGGATGCTTCCATTATTCCTAAGGATGAGGGAGGTATATGATTGATTGATATTGTGACTCAGGGTAACATATTAGTTTTGAAATGGCTGATCTAGTTTCTGGAGGGACGAACTCCTTGGAAATTATTGTTGAGGCATCATCTTCTCACTACACAACACATTGTCTCTTGTGAGATAATTTTAGATCCTAACAATTTCTAGGTCTCATGTTCTTTTCATATCAAAAGTATCTTGGAAGCATGGAGGAAGGTAACTCGCTTGGTGTTGTGGAAAATATTAGGTATTAAGGAAGGATGGGATTTGGCTACAAGACCAATTTTGAGTTGGAAGGTGTAGGGTACATGTGTTTCATACATTCCTCATTTTTAAGGATGGAGACTCAGTAAAAATAATATTTTTGTTGGAGGGATTTCTAGAATGCCAATACTGACTCTTGGAAGGACTAGCATATCTTCCATGTACCTCATATTATTGCGTAGATTATGATTCTTACTCCATAAGAGGACCTATTCAAAAAAAATATAGACATGCATTTCCCTTTTGGTTTGATTGGGAGTGGGTCTTTGGGAGCCCTTTCACCCATTATGATTCTTGGAGGATGTACTCTCTTATTCATTACTGACATGAACTCAACCCTATTATTAATTCATGATGGGTGTCTATTGAGACAAAGAGATGTTGGATGAAGAGATTGCATAATGTGTCGTTAATATAGTTCAACTACAAACTTTAAGTGTTTCAATGGCTATTGATTTACAAGGGCCTTCCTACCAAGCCATGGTTGGTTAAAATGAGACTTTCAAATGGGTTTGTTCTTTTTCCAAGTCTTATTAGGAGTTTGTTCAGTTTGAGCATGCAACCATTTTGTACATGAGGTTGCATTGGAGAAATGTATTATTGGGTGATTCCAAATATTTGGTCCTCTCATCACTCAATTATGTGTAGCTCTACTTGAAGATTTCATCCCTATTTGTTCTTTCGAAGCTTTGGTGCAAATATGTCTTGAAAATGACATTAGCTCTTTATCTACACTTTGTCAATTATGGAAGGAAGAGGTTCATATGAAGTTGTTACGTAAATATGCTTTATTGATAAAAAATGTCAAGGGGTTGGATGCAGATGCCTATTAATTTTATTGTTGTTTTAGTTTATTTGAGGAAGAGGATGTACATCTTTGTATCTTCTAACTATTTTAGTTTCTTTGAGAAAGGGGATGTAAATACCTTTGTACATACCCTTTAACTATTGTGTATCTTCTTTATTGAAAATAATTTTATGTAAATGTAAGAAGTATGTCTAAAAATGAAAAAATAGTATGGGTGGAAAAGTATTGAATTCATTTTGTATTCGATTTTAAACAAAGTGTCAAAATGAGGTAGTATATATGTAGCACTAATTCTAGAATTTCATGGGATAAATGCTAGTCATAGGACATTTTCCCAATCAAATATGATACATCTAGTTAAACCATTAAAATCATCATTTGTAACCAATTTTTTTTTTTTAAATTACCACCTACCCCACACATTTACTTTGCATCCAATTTAAAAATAACTAAAATTTAAATTTTAATAAAAAATAAAAATGTAAACAAAAATGTTAATTACTAATGAACATATACATAAATATACAAGTCCGTCCTAAGAGGGCACACCTTTAAGTAGAATGAACATGATGAAATGATAGATAAAAGCTTAGATTACTCCTTTTTGGGAGTGTAGAGATTAAAAACTTTCCATTTAAACGATATTTACAAATCATCCCTTTTGAAATTCAAATTTAATAGTACCAAAAGCGCCAAAAAAGATGACCGTTGCGATGCTGGAAACTTTTTTAACCATTACATGATATAAATTGATAAGTTACGATTGAAAAAAGCTAAAAGGCAATACAAATGCCGACCGTTGGAATGTCGAGACATCAGATGGAGTTTTTAAAACCCTAGGTGAAAGGCGACAAAAAAGATGACCGTAGGGAAACATTCTTAACAGTTAGATTATATAAATTGAAAAATTACCGTTGAAAAAAGCTAAAAGGCAATAAAAATGAGGACCGTTGGAATGTCCAGGCATCAGATGGAGTTTTAAAAACCCTAGGTTAAGGGCGACCTGAATGGCTTTGTGTTTCAACTTCAATTGGTTTTGTCTGCTCTCTTTCATGAGTCTGCACTATGTGAATCACTCCATGTTTCGCAGTAGGTAAATATTGGCGATCTGTAAATACCTTCATATTACTGTGAATTACCAGCATGGCTTCCATCAAGCGAACTGATTAAGATCTTCACCAAACTGGGCGTCTTAGGAGCCTCCGCAAGGTAATTGCGCTTGCTGAAATTGTTTCAATTAATATTTGTGTGGTTAGATACATAAACAATAGGTAATGAAATTTACATTAGTATTGGTTGTAAATCATGTAGGTCTTAAATAATTTCCATTAATATTTATGTGTTCAAAGAAAATTCGACAGGAAAGTTATTTTGGGGTTTTAGGAATTGTTTATGTGTGGCATCTGTGGAGGCAGAGATAGACCTCACAAATTATTGTGTACGACAATTAATATCTGCACACCTACTCTTAAAATAAATATTGTTTAAGTCTGTGATAAGGAGGTTTGATTTTTGTTTGTATACTGCAAGCAGATCTGAATATTTCAATCAGAATTTTCCATCGTCTAGTTTATAGTAATTAGTCTTTTTTCTTTTTTTTTTCAGCTCTACCACTAGATAGTACTTAGTGTTATATGGACATAACCCAAAGGAAGGGATTCCGTTCAATATTTGCACTAGCTTTGATTTAATATTTAAAAACGAAGAAAGGTATTTTATAGATTGTTATTTTTTATATTTTTTTGGATTTGTTTAAAAATAATTCTATTTAAATATGAAACAGTGATTCTTGAAATAACCTGCACTGGCTGAGGAGTTTAAGAACATAATAGATTTTCCATGTGAGAAGAAATTTAGGAATTAATCAAAATATGTACAACAAAAAACTCCATCTCCGGCCTTGCCTTGTGAATTCATTTACTGTGCAGTTGAGAGGTCATTCCTGCTCCACGCTACTTATTTTTGGTCGAATTATTTAGTTCTGGGCCTAGACGATGCTTTGAATTTGATACATTGAATTTGCTGCTGCCTGGCCACACGATTTTCCCTTTGTTAATTATATGATATATATTTTTCACATGTCGTTTATTATATTGCTACCATAGCTCTTATCTTCTCAACCTGATACTTTTGGCAGAAACCAATATTGTTGTCAATGGCCATGTCGATGTGGATGCCATCACATCTCTTTGTCTTCTTCGAAGTATCAGGTTCCAAACTCTTTCTTACACTTTTGATTTTTGAATTTTTCTATGATATTACAATTTTTTTTAATTGCTGCTTGAGTATGATTATTCTGCTATTGCGGATTCAGGTTTTTACAGTCACTATTTTTTTTTGTTGGAAACTTGTTTAAGGACTAGCGTTACGTATTTTTAGTTGGAAACTTGTTTTGCAATTATCATAAAAAATATTAACTTTTTATAAAATGTAAAGTTAGATTCAACATTATTCAATTAGAGAAAGATGATATTATTTTATAAAAAAATTATAAAACAATAATTATATTAAGAGTTTTATGTCAGGTGTATTTTTTAGTTGTGTTATTTGTTTTATTTTATTCTTTCTGCATATCATTTGCATTAGATTCATTTGCATTAGATTGAGGGTTTTATTAATATCATATCATGTATGAAGGCCTAAAGCATCTGCCATAACCTCTAATAATAACATAGAGGATGTATAGAGTGCTCATAAAAGTAGATCCTTGTGACCCATTAGTAATTTAAATAAATATAGTAATTTAAATAAATATAGAACATTTTTAATATTATTAATATCTTTCTTTTATCTTTTAAATTTTTTTAATAAATATTCAATCTAAATGCTTAACATAAAATTATTAAGTCAATTTAATAAATAAATACAGTTCCATTAAATAGAAAGATTTTTATATGATAAAAAGAATTTCAAGATACATATTTATTAGGTATATTTTAAACCATTTTTAAAAAATGGATACACTGGATATTAATAATTTAAAATAAGAAAATCCTAATCTTTTAATCAAAACATAAATAAAATGATAACATATGGTGTTACAATTCTTTAGTTAAACTTATTAGTTTTTAGTAATTTCTTCTGCATCAAAACTTTCCTACATTAAACTCTTATATTAAGATTTTTAAGATTAAACTCATATATTCAGATTTTTAAGATTTTTTAAATTAAATTATCAAATACTACATTTTCAAAAAAAATCCCATTTAAAAAATCTTTAAAATATTTCTTATAATACTGAATATCCCAACCAGCTTCACTTCCTATCTATTTAACAAATATTATAATCTATATCTAACAAGTATTTCACTTCCTATCTATTTAACAAATATTACAATCTATATCTGACAAGTATTAATCTATTTAACAAATATTACAATCTATATCTAACCAGTATTAGAACTGGTTCTTAATAAACATAATAAACATAAATGTGAAGAGATATAACTCATATATACCATATGGCAACTAGGGTTTTAACCAATATTACCATAGTTTTTTCATAAATCTGAATAGAGATGCCAACTAGGTCACGATTACCCCTTTGAATTATAAACAGGTGAATATGGTAGTATTGCTAGTTGTCCACGAACATTTTTTTCAAAATTGAAAAAATTATAGTCAAAGTAAATTGCTGAGCAATATCGTACAGTTCATTACCAAACAATTTAGTCTTAGGCTATGGTCACATGAAACTTTATTTTTTACTGGAAGTTTTTCCAATCAACTAATTTAAATTTTACAGATTGGTATAGTTTAAATTAAAAATACTAAACATTCCACCACATCCAAGTTGGGCTTTTAAGAAAATTTAAGTGTTACACTAATTTGTTCCTCAAAAGGGTTCCATTCATTTATTTCCGGAGGCTTATGAACCTCAACAAGCTGTTTTCCGTCACCGGTCTCGGGGTTTGATGATCGAAACTCATAGCATCCACTCCAACAGTTTCCATAAACGAACCTATTACATGGTTGAAATTATTTTACGGACAAAATTCCATCATCAAATCCCCAATTTCTTTCACTTCTGCAGCAATTTATAGGTTCAGTTTTCCGTTGATTTTGAACGAAAAAACATCTCCCGTTCATTACTTATCACCCTAGTGAAAATCCATCACTTTATTTTTTAATTATGATAGAGAAGGTAAAAAATACAAGATGTTTTACACATAATAATTTAGGTAAACATACACACTATTTTTAAATATATAGGAAAAGTTGTTATTAAATACAAATGGTTAATATAAGATACAAATTTTATTTTTTAAAATGTAGATTAATAATTATTATAATTTATTTATATTTATATTTAATTATATAATAAATTTTAGATATAATTAAATTCTAAATTCTACAATTCTACCACTAAATCATGTTTTTATTTATAATAATGTTTATTACCATTAAATCTTTAATTTGACATTTTATATATTCATATCTATAACAAATAACTATTAAATTTAATAGTATATATAATATCGATTTTTTTAGTTTGACATTTTATATCCTTCTATCTCATATAACTATTAAATTTAATAGTATATATAATATCGATTTTTTTTCAAATATGTATATTCACATTTATAATACATATAATTTTAATCTCTTTCATATATTTATCCTTAATATTTATAATTTTTTATCTCCCAATTTAATAACCTTAACCATGATAATTACTAATAACATTGAAACTCTAATAACTATAATTAATAATGCATAATTTATATAGTTCATGTAACCCTAAATTTTTATTAGATATATAATCTCCATCAATTCTTATAATATCTAATATAACCCTTAATATAACATTTTTTACTCCTTATCCCTCACCCTTCAAGCATATAACTCTTAATACAACTCTTATAACTCTATCTCTTAACCCCTATAACTCATAAACCCTAAAGCTCACACATATGACTCCTAACACCTCATGCATATAACCACCATTCCCCATTTCGACATCATGCATATAATCACTATTCCCCATTTCCTATAAGGGTGAGTGCAAGCGAGTGATAGTCTCTCATGAGGCGTTGGTGACAATGTAAACCTGGAAAAACATCAGTGTGTTAAATTGGATGGATTATTCAAGGTACTTTTACAATGAATTTGAATACGGTGTAAGAATATGAAACATAGGACATTGAATTAGCTTTCTGAATATACAACTATTATTCATAGACATTGTGAATAACTATGTCAAATTTGATTTTTTCTAAAAGTGGTATCTTATTTTTCCAAGAAAATATAAGGTATATGTTTTCGTTCATGTAGGTGTGTCTTAACGATGAAATTCCGTTCCAAAAACTTGTATACTTGTAGAGAACCCATTTTCTTGTACCGTTTATTTTTGGAAAATTTTAATATTAATTTATATTTTTTTAAAATGATCAAAGTCAACATATGCTTGGATTTTGTTCATGTAGGCTAAAAGGGTCTTAAAATGATCAAAACATTTTTTTTAGATCATATGTATCAGTCTCATCTTGTGTCGCATACAACTCATTTGAGTAATGGTTAAGATGAGAAAAAGTTATAGCAGAAATAAGAGAGATATGTATTCTAGGTTTTTGATACATGCGAAGACAAAAATAGATTAAAAATATTAAACAGTAATAATTAAAAAAAAAAAGAATTGTATATTTGAAATCCACATAGCCGACTCGATCTATGTCTATAATTTCATTAACCACTGAATTGTGTAGCCTATAGAAAAATAACGTCAAAGACAGAGATATAGAGGGGTATTCACAAAAATGGAGGTTTTTATGAATTTGTGGAGTAAACCACTAGGTTTGTCATCCCAAACCGAACTCCAAGCCAACCAAGTCAACATACACCTTGTCAATCCTGC
Source organism: Picea mariana (assembly GCA_032191745.1). Lineage (NCBI taxonomy): Eukaryota > Viridiplantae > Streptophyta > Pinopsida > Pinales > Pinaceae > Picea > Picea mariana. Next base: position 58,875 of record JASDQU010103257.1, on the reverse strand, counting down.
CTAAAAAACTGAATTGAAATAAGGGAGCACACGCTCTATGAACACACATGCGCTATAGGAGCACACACATGCTACAGGAACACATGTGTGCTCCTCTTTGTCTTGCTCTCTCCCCCTCTCACACTCTCTCACACACTCTCTCTGTCCCCCTCATCCCTCTCTCTCTCTCTCCTCCTCATGTCAATTTCTCTCCTACATCTACCCATCTCCTATATTTACCTCTCTCTCTACCCCCCTCTTTATTTTCCTCTCTCACACTCTTTATTGCCTTACTATGCCTTGCTCTCTCTCCCTACCACACACAATTTCTACCCCCCCTATATGTCTTCCTCTATCTCCCTCCCACACACTAACACACTCACTCTCTACCTCCCCTCTTTGTCTCGCTCTCTCTCCCTCCCACACTCTTGCACAAACACTTTCTATCCCTACTCTATGTCTTCCTTTGTCTCCCTCCCACAATATCTCACACACATTTTATATCCCCCCTCTATGTCTCCCTCTCTCTTCCTATTGCACTTTAACACACTCACTCTCTACCTCCATCCTTTGTCTACCTCTCTCTACCTCCATCCTTTCCCTCTTACTTATAAGTGTACTTATATGAACATGACCATGGCTTAGACCATGAACTAGACCTAGATCCCCCTAGCTCTATTGTAACACCCCAAGTTCGAGCCCCTGCTAGATTGTAATTGTGCTTATAGGCTGGTGAGATGAGTGGTTATAAGCTGAGAGACTTATGTGTTTATTAGGATGGTGAGCCAGATGCTAAGGCCAATGAGCCTGATTTTGTATATGTAAATATACACAAATCATTAATAAAATTACACTGCTGCGTGTAGACCCTCCATGAAGAAAGAGTTATGGGGAACTAAGCTCCACTAGGTGGGGAAGGGGCTAAGTGTCTAGGAATAGAGGCTAATCAAGAGGGCTTACCTCTAAAGGAATTATATTATATTATTATTTCCTAGAAGCTAAGGTTTGATATAACCATGTTGTCCTAAGTTCCTGGGGGAAAGGGGGGACAAGTGTTAAGTGGAATTCATGCGGCTTCAAGGAGACACATGTCAACCTGAGCGCATGTAGTTTTAGGTGGGCAAGTCAGCTCATTCAGGGGTTCACTCACCATGCTCACGAGTCTCATGATTCTCACAACTGTCACAAATCCTTCACCATTGTGTCTCTACTATCGCGAGGTTAGACACCCTGGAAGAGAGCCACACTCCCCACTGTTGCACACATGATTGTAACCTGCAGTTACTCGACATTGTCCTTTGTGTTTTTCCTGTGAAGCCCGACACATTTTTATTCACCTGGGCCGTCATGTGTCTTAGCGTATGGTTGTTTCCACATTTGGTGTCCATTCCCATTTTCAGTTGTTGCCGTCACCCATGTGTTAGCTGAATGTTGTTGCTGTATTTCTTAGGAGTTGAATTGAATAAGCAGGTTATCAGGCCTGTGAGAAACTCTTCGAGGTGAGAGAGTTTGCTGGGAAGTGATTTCTCCTAGAGGGAGTCCCGTAGCAGCTACAATACTCTGAGACATTCGGTCCAGTTTGTTGCTGAAGACTAAGGTAAGGGAGGTGTAGTGGTCGATGGACTTGTAATAGTGAAGGTGTAGCCTCCTGGGGTGGAACAGGCATGTGTGGAATGAGGGTCTATGGGTTTTGGGTGTAAGTGGCTCCTGGGATAAAATATCCTTCCTATTTTTCTGTGCAACTTCCTTATTGTCCTTTCCAAGCCTAGAATTCCCTTGCCCGATGGAGTTTAGTTCTAGCTTAGGGGTGACCCACTGCTGAGCGTGATGAACAACATGGTCTAAGGCTGGTAGTTTCGTGGAAGGTCTACACACAGTTGGTGGTCACCTATTAAAAGATAAGTACCAATTCATTTTTCGTTGTATGCTGTGTATTTGTATTTTCATTGTAATTAATGAGTAATGCATGTATATATATGTTGCATGTAGGTGTTAATGTTGCTTCCACATGAATATGTGTATGAGTAGGGTATTGTTGTTTGTTTAATTGCATTAGATAGATATATATTTATATGTGTGAATACCAGATGTTATCTCTATCTTCCGGGTAAGTTTTATATGTGATTATTTCTGCAAAGTTACTCGGTGGCATGGCCTGGACTATTCTTTAAGGCTAGGAATGTCATAGAAATGGTATCAAAGTAGTAAAGGAAAATAAAAGGTTTCTTCCATAGCGTTACCCGACCGGGGTTGCCGGTTGGGGAACGTTACAAATTGGTATTAGAGCCAAGGTTTCGACACTCAGCCTAGATGGGCCATGTTAGTGGTGAGAGAGACAAGATTTCAAAGGGAATTTTTGTTGAAAGGGAAAAAATTGAATTGTAGAGAATTCTAGAGTTCCAAGAGAATACCTTGGCTGTGTTATGAAGCTCAGGAGGCGTAACGGTTTATGGAATGGTGGCAGAGAAAAGAGACTACAGTAACCGTGGGTTTTGAACCACAAGGTTTGAAGTTGGGCCATAAGATCTGTGCAAGGGAAAGACCAACATTTTCCAGCCACTAGATCTAGAAGGAGATGCATGAAGGTTAACCTGGAAGTCCTTTAGACTTTGTGACTTTGGTAAAGTTAGGTGTTGAGAAGCAAAAGAAGGGCTGAAGCCTGAAGTTTCGAAGTCCCAGAGGGGATCTACACCATAGATCTAGGAAGAATCCTTACCATTAGAACAAGACAAGAGAAGAAGGTAATATGCATGGTGAAAAGAGGATCTTAGCCATCAGATCTACGCGCAAGTGGTTGTGAGCCGTGGATCTCACAACCATTCATAATTTGACATTCATGAAAAACATGATGTGCTAAGATGAATCCATCAAACTCCCGAAGCTCGAAGTCTAAAGTGACGTGGTATGATGATGTCACCCAGGATGACGTGGACTTCCTTAATCCCACCACGTGTAAGTCAGAATGCAACTTTGACGACCATGTTAACCAAAAGAAATCTCACATGTGGGGCCACGTGCCACCGCCTTAATTGTTGATAGTCGTACCAGGTGGAACCGGAAGGTAAAGTAGATCATAAGTTTAGAGTTTGAGAGTTCTACGTTTGGGAGAAACAAGGTATGCAAAGGTGAAATCTTTTGAAGCCCGAAGTCTCGAAGTGACATGGCTTGCTGTCTAATCCTAATTTATTTTCGGCATGAAATGAGAGAAAAGATATAATAAAGAAATGCACAGAGATATCACAAATATTCCATAATATAACAGAAATGTATCAAACATACAACCATAAACACAGATATACAATAATACATGATTTATTTTAATGAAATAAATGTACAGAAACTGTAAAAATATAGAGTGAAAGACTCACTAGAATGGTGGTAGCTTATCTCTAAGAAGAGATGTGACGGCTACTTGCATTCACAAGAAGATGATTACAATGAGGCTCTGAAGGCCTTTTTACAATAAACAGGAATTCCAAAAACCCTAGACATCTAAGAACCTAACCCTAGGATATGAAGTGCCAAAATTCATGTGGGCCCCATTTGGGTAAGTTAGTACAACAACTTCCTGAGGTCGTAACTTTTGCATACAATCTCCATTTTAGGCGTATGATAGCCCGTTGGAAATATATCACCGAGGAGATTCATTTTGGGGGCTCAATCATTCTTTTATATTACATTGAGAATCTTGATTCCGAAAAACCTTCATTTAGGCCCTCAAAATGGCCCCGGAAGTTAAAAACTGCTAAAAATAGTAAATTGTCAAAATTGCCAAAATTGTCAGAAAAATGTTTTGAGCCAGTTAGAAAAGGTGGGTGACTACCGATATCCACCTCGATCAATCCTCCCTACTTAGGAATCAATGGTATCCATTGCATTGAGTGATCGGGGGAGAGGAAAAAGCATTTGCTGAATCTGAATCTTGGTGAGCTGCTTGCTTTGCTGGAGACGTCGCGCTGCTCGGTTTGTGGAAGGCTATCACGAGAATGTGGCTGGAAGGGTTGGACCTTTTTAACCAATATGGATACATGAGATTATTTTGTGCAGAAGGAATCTTTACACTTTTCTATAATCTTTTCGACCTACTTCTGTTGGATATAAGGTTCTTGGGTAGAGGTTGTAGTGGTTACAGTATCCTTTTGTTGACCTTTTAAACAGATTGTGAAGAAGTTGAATTTTGCAGTATGAGATACTACCTTGTGACACTTTTTAGGTGCAACAACAGTCAAAACTACCTCTAGTATTCTGTAGAGATGACCCCCAGAGAGACAATGACATTGCGGGGTCGAGACTCATAAACAACATGGTGCTTCCACATATATGGTTGGACCAAGAGAACATCACAAACATCCAGTGGGGAAACATCACATAATACCTCATCCTTGAAGGGATAGATGTCGTATGAAAATTGAAACTGCTCGCTAACATGAAGATCTCATCCTTGGCGAAGCCACTCAATGTTGTACGGCTGCGGGTGTGGTGTTGTCGACAATTTCAACTGTTTAACGACCTTTATTGAGATGAGGTTCTTCTGGATTCCGCTATCAAAAATAAATGTAGCGGGGTCCCCTTCATCCACATCCATGAATGAAAAAGGTGCTCCCCATCTTCAAGATTTGTTGGTTCTTCTAGTTGAGTTGTTTTGGTCACGACAATAGCAGTGGGGTCTGCGTCGATGATTTGTCTTTTACTAGTATTTTCAGAATCAGGTTTCAGCTCCTTATCTTTGATCTCAGCCACCAATGGCTGTTTTGAGCAACATTCATCGGTGTTGTGCTAGGGGATTTTGTGGAAATCACACCATTTTCCAGTGTCCTTCTTTATCTTCCCGTGACCCTTATTTTCCTGTGACTTGGACTAGCTTTTAGGAGACTGTTTGTTAGGTCCACCTTTGTCATACTTTGGTTGTTGCGGATTTGCAGACCTAAACTCTTTTTTTTTATGGTGCTTAAATTTTTTCTCGATTTTAACAACATATCGATATGCAACATCGAGTGATGAGATGTCTAGAAAATCCATTTTAGTTTGGATGTATCTGTATAGAGCCCCACGGTATTTCAAAACCAAATGTCGTTCAGAGTCTTTGATACCTAGTTTGGTGTGCAAGGTATGGAAGTTATTGGTGAAATATGGAACTTCTTGGCCCCTTTCTTGCTGCAGTGTGGTGCATCTCATGTATTGGTCTTCATAGTTTCCTATAGGGTAATACTATTCCTTTACCGCGTCCACAAAAAAATACCAAGTGGGATCGACCCCATATATTCCATACTCCTCTGTGGAACTTTGCTCCCAGTAAGTCTCCCAAAAATATTTGACACGGGGGAGAGATTTAAGGAGTGCGAAGGTAATATTTTCCCTGTCAAAAAAATGGTGAACAAAGAAATAATCATCTAACAGATTTAACCATTTGTCTAGGGCATCCACATATATCTGACCTTCAAATATGGGAATATCAAAATTAACCTATACCTTGAAAGGAAAGGTGCTTCCAAAGTGGTTGTTTGATGAAGATGCATGTATTTCTATCGATAGGAATTGAAATATGTGGAAAAAATTCTCCATCATTTCATCCCTCTGTCGCGTGAGAGCTTCTCAAGCAACAGATTTATAGGATCATCTTCTCCGTCATTTTTCTTTTCTTCTGCCATGGAGGGTTTCTTGGGCATGCAAGAGAAATTTTATTCAAGAGAGACAAGCTCGATACCCAAGTTGTTATGCTCGGACCTTGTCGGGGACATGAAATGAAAAAGAAAACGATCAAGAGTAGCCTCCTCTGATACCACTGATCCAGATTTATTTTCGGCACGAAATGAGAGTGGATATGTAATAAAGAAATGCATAGAGATATCACATATATCCAATAATATAATAGAAATGTATTAGAGATGCAACCATAAACACAGATATACAGTAATACATGATTTCTATCAATGAAATAAATGTATAGAGACTGTAAAAATACAGAGTGAAAGACTCACTAGAATGGTGGCAGCTTATCTCTGAGAAGAGATGCGATGACTACTCGCATTCACAAGAAGATGATTACAATGAGGCTATGAAGGAATTTCTACAATAAACAAGAATGCCCAAAACTCTAGACATCCAAATCCCTAACCCTAGGAGATGAATCACCAAAATTCATGTGGGCCCCATTTGGGTAAGTTAGTACATCAACTTCCTGGGGTCGTAACATTTGCATATGATCTCTGTTTTAGGCGTATTGCAAGATACCAGATATATAAAATATGCAGAACATAAATAAATTGCTAGAAATGGTAGAATAATAGTAAAATATCAAGCATAATATTCACAATAACACAGAAATGATATAAGAATAGCAATAGAAATAGCACTTTGATTCAAAAAGAAATTTTCACAGGCCTCTTCGAGGGGGCAACCTCCATTCGAGCAATGCTTTGTTACAATAATCTCCAAGCTAGGGTTTTCATACCCTCGACCCTTATTTATACTAAATATGTCTATTAAGAGAAGCATCTAGAGGAAGATCCTTCTAGAAGAGGAAGCTTCTATTAGGTCTTCTTACATCCGCCTTATTCTATTTTATTGAAAGGCCTTATTAATATTGACCTTTATTACATCTGAATACATTGATATGCCTATGTGCAGGTTAGGACCTTAACATGTCCGCCCCCTTAAAAACACCCTTGTCCTTAAGTCTTGAGATGTGGAAACTGCTGCAGAATGGTAGCTGGTTCCCAAGTGGCATCTGCTAGAGTCATATCTTTCCACTGTACTAGCACTTCCTTGATGGTTCTTTGACGCAGGAGACACTCACGCTGGTCCAAAACTGCTTCTGGCTGTAGCCAAATGGATCCTTCTTCAACTAACTCTGGAAGGTTGGTTTGAATTTGGCACCTGG
>JASDQU010103257.1:24714-45776 GCA_032191745.1 Picea mariana | reverse complement strand
AGTATATTACAATTTATTCTTGGAATAATGTGAAAAATATTAGGTGCAAGCTTTAAAACACAAGTCTATGGTAATGATAAATGAGCTTATTGTAATTATAAAGTTGGAAATTTGTTGACTTGTAATCTTTATCATTATGTAGTTGGTGTTGATTTCACATTTATCCTTCTATTATCAAATATGTATTTATTTGTTGTAAATTGTGTTTAGTTTAAGTGATTGTGGGATTGGTTCTATCCTCTCCACTTGAGTTTTATACACATAAGTGGCATGTTGAACTCATAATGAGAATATTGTTATAATGACTTTGAATCTTGTTGTTGACTTGGTCTTGTGCCCTAAAAAATCTAGGGCTTACCTTGGGTACCATCCTTAAAATAAGAAGAAGTTCCCCAAAGTTTTCCCAAGGATATGTTGCTTGGAAAAAAATGAAATTATTTTTTATAATTGAGAATGGTGTTTTTAAAAATAATTTAATATAGTGAATTTGGGTATAAGTATGACAATGTGTCTTTCTTTTAATATTTTAATTACAATCAATTTTCAATTAAAAATTATTTAATATGTTTACTCAAATCAATGCATATGTGAAATTTGGATAAATTTTAAAGACAAACTTTTTATATGAAAGTGAGTTTCATATGTATTATTTTACTAAAGATTTATGCAATTTGTATTTTTAAAGAGGTTTATGTAATTTTTATTTTTAAAGATCATCTAAGGTAATAAGTGGACAAACTTAACCTTTTTATGATAGAAAATGTTCTCCGAATTCGATAGGGATTTTGTCGAAAGTTATTGTTCCACCTAATTCACGGGAACTTTGTTCTTAAAGGTTTTGGCCCATTTTAATATAACCCATATCATCAGAATTTCAAAAAAAGAGTGGATCAAGTTAAAACTTTTTGTCATTGGAAAAAATAAACTCACCAGAAAAATTAATTTTTTTCCACTTATTAAGTGACTCCATTATTATTTGGCATGTTGCATATCTCATAATAGGTAGTGACAAAACTATCCCTTACATTTTTATATAAAGTTATCTTGCAGATTTTTTTTAAATAAACTGAACCATATTTTATATACAATCAACTACGTCTGAGCGAACAATGAAATAAAAAATGTATGATACAAAATATGAATATAGAGCCGAGATATCAAACCGTTATGTGAGCTTAAAACACATATATATCATTTTAAGGAGAGTCCACATGAATTGGCTACAATATTTCTTTACAAACTTGCCTAGCAAAAAGACAATTATGTAGTACATTACTTGTCAGATGAGACATTATTTTGAATCCCCCGCACTCCACTTTTCTATGGAGAATATTTTTCTACATCCATAGGAATTACTTCAAAGTTCAGTTGTCGATCCTCTGAATTTCCTTGACAGGAAGCTGTAAAACCCTGATTAATATATAAACACTGTATAGGATGTGATAGAAGCAGATTTATTACAGATTGACACTTTTTTTCGAGGCTCTGAATTCTTTGAGTAAGGAGTTGTTCCACATTTCCAAGTTCAATCATTATTTGTTGGATGGTTAAATGGTTAGCTTCTGTTATTTCTTCATGTCACCTTAGGATTTGAAAAAATTCTCTCCAAGATGTCTCCATTGCTAAGCTAAACAAGGGACCCTAGTTGTTGATGTAACTTGATCGTTCCCCTAACTTGAAGTCACTGTTGAAATTCTAAGGAAGAGAAAATATGTGATAGCATGGGCTGACCATAGGGAGCCTGCTATCCCGATTTCAAAGATGACTATGAAAGGACCTATGAAAGTAGACCACACCTTCCAGAGAGCGGGCTCAATGGCTAGAAAAGAAGAATCTATAAAATTCCTTGAAACAATATGATTACCCCCATACATAAAACAATTTTCCACAAGGTTCACACACTAGATTGAAGGGGCCATATACTCATCTGGAATGCTGGAATAGAGTGCGAGAAAGGAGAGTGAGCCGAAACCAAGACCCAAGCTCATATTTGTGTTGGGGCTTTCCTAATAATTGACAACTGATATAGGGATTGAAGCGAACTTCAAATTTCCATACTGTAGAACATCACAAACAATAACCCCAAAAAATTAGAAAGCGGGACAAGCAAACCAAGAAGGGGGAAAACCCATGGAAAACAAAGGATTGGAACAAGTAACACCACCTATGACCTTTTTAACTCAGGAATTGAAGCCTTGAGGGATATTTTCCAAAGGAATTGACTCAATATTAATTTTAACCCGTGCAAAGGGTGACCCAAAAAACAGATAAGTAACTACATAATTTCGAACATACAAATTATACCATCTTTCCAAAAGGAAATTAAAATTGAACTTGAAGAAATGATAAAACCTGAGCTATAAAGGGCTAACATACCACCTCGAACTTAGAGAGACAATATCGCCCACAACCTTGCACTAAGAAGCGATCCAAGCACCACCCCAAATTTGAAACAATCCACTTAGGGGAAAGCCTTGCATAATGGAAACCATAGAGTCAACCATTTCCTCATAATATTGGAGCTCAAACACGTTCATAGTTATGAACACATTTGTTCAGAGGTGTGTTAAAATGGAGGTTCGACCGAAAAAACATGCAAACCGATGTGCCATCTGTTGTTCAATAATTAAAGTATGATCGAAATCCATAGACTATGGTAAGTGGAGGAAATCCAAAATCCCATTCACTTCAATAACGCCTTCCTCCAGGTTAGATCCATGCTTATCACACTTGTCTGTGACGATATTATGCACACATAGAATGTGAAAGGATTTAAACTCAAAATCACCAAGGAGACTTATTGTGCAAGATAACACTCTATGGAGGGCTTTAGTTTCAAGGTCCAATCAATTTATGATTTCCCAGATCACAAATGTGGAATCCCCTAGTATGATGGTCTTTCAGATACCATTGGCCTTGGCAAGCTTGATACTTTTCCACAAGGCATAGGCTTCAACATAGTTTTTTTTTACATTCCCTATGCCCCACGAAAATTGAATCAAGAAGTTTCCTCCAAGATCACATATTGTACCCCCTACACATGTCGCTCCTGGGTTATTTCTAGATGCTACATCAAAGTAAAGGATATGTGATTGTTGTTGGGATAGCCACTCTTTAAAATTATAATTGGATAACCTTATAGCCCATTTCATGATTTGAATACCCTGATTTGGATTATGAAGCAATGGTGGCCCCAATTTGAACTTTTCCATCCAAATCTGTTCACTAGCGTCTAAAACCGAGTCCATACCTTTCAATTGGATTTGCATATATTCAACCAATAAAGAGAGAGATTTAGTGGCCACATGTTTGGGATGTTTCTTTTCTTTCTGAAATATGGCTTTGTTGTGAGATAGCAAGATGCACCAAGAGATATACTTTGGGAGGGAAACCCAAATCCTCTTGAAATTTGGTTTTTTGTTGGAAGTTTCCTTGAAATATTTTACACAAATGAGCAAAATTTTTTGTGATGGACCTGCAATGCGACGCTTACATAAATTTTTAGAAGTTGACACTTTTTTGTAAGCAAGTAACCACAACCCATATCAGGAGAAGGAGATCATTAAATCAATTAAGGAATGATGCCCCATGTTTACCATAAAAATAGAACCCTTCTAGTAGTGAGTGTTAGCCTTCCTTTTATGCTAGGGAGAAAAACCATGAAGTGAGAGGATAAGTGAATTGTAAAGAGGATATAGGGGATCTGGTAGCTGAAGATATTTCTAGCCTACCCACTCATGGGAAGAATGACTCCACTCAGAAATTTCAAACAACTTATTGAACCCATTTTCCTGCATCCATAGCCAAAGAGGCGCCATATCAAGATTATTTACAAGGAAATCATTTAACATTATTCTATCTTCCCATAATCGAATCAGTTGGCCATTTCCTGGAACCCAATAAATGTGTGCAAAAAAGGAAGATTGAACAACAATTAATAATCTTAAAATAAGAGATCCCTTGTTTATTTTAGGGGTGATTTCTAGGCATCTCTGTTGTGATCCAAAAAATTATTTGTTAACGAGGGAAATTTTCCACCATGCGATGTGACCTATAATGAGCTTCCATGCCATTTTCATCCCCATAGCCTTATTCATTATCTCAGGATCACAAATTCCTAAACCACCTTTATTATTTGTACTAGTAACCTAGGTTTGATTTACCAAAAGGAACTTTTTTTGGTTTCCTTTTCCTCCTCGCTGAAGAAATTCCCTAATTTTCTTAGATAGCAGCCCAATGATCAATTTTGGAGAAAGCAAAGTGGAAAACAGATAGATTGGAAGAGAAGATAGAAAACATTTTATTAGAATAACTTGGCCAGGTGGGTTATGCCATTGAGTGCCCCAATGTGAAATTTTTTTTTTTTTTTTTCTATAACGGGATATCATTCCTGAGATGTATAACCTGTTGTCGAAATTGGAATGCCCAAGTATCGGAAAGAGGCCCATCTATCAATGAATCAGAAGAGAAATATCCATGAAATAACTCCCAACTCTTGAGAAGAAGTGTTCCATCCCATAATTTAGCATTTTCTATGATTGAAAATGCCCCCTGAAGCATCAAGAAAGGAATCCAAAACTATTTTGAACCTTGAAGTTATGATCATCGAAGCTCCTCCCATCAATAGAGTATCATCAAAAAATTGAGAATGATTGAGCTTTCTGGCCCCTCTACTGATATGAAGGCCCAAGAGATTCCCAACAAACCTTTCATGCTCTAGCTTCCTACTCAAGGATTCAACCATAATGATAAAGAGAAGAGGGGAAAGGGGTAAACATTGGCAGAGGCCTCGACTAATTTGGAAAAAATTAGTAGAACTACCATATGCTAAAGGTGCAATCCAAATCCCACTAATGCAGGATGAGATTCATTTGATATATTGAGGGTAGAACCCAAAACACTCAAGAACCCGAAATAACAACACATAAAAAGTGTTATCTGTATCCAATTTAATGACCATACCTTTCCCTTTCGCCTTGAAACTTGTCTGGACTACTTCTTGGACAAGCACTATGTTGTCCATGATTTACCTATCATGCATAAAAACTCCTTGGTTGGGGGTGAAGACTTTAGAGAGAATTTTTTTCAATCAAGAGGATATAATGTTGGTGAGAATTTTATGTGAGATGTTGTATAAGGAAATGGGTCTGAATCTTGTGAAGAAAGTAGGATTGGATTCTTTAGGAACAAGAGCTAAAAAGGAAGAGTTGATGTTACCCCCCAATTTAAGGCATTGATGTGAATAATGAAACATGTGCCTAAGGTCATTTTTAATAAGGTCCCATAAGTGTTTATAAAAGGAGATGGAGCAAGGTTTTCTTCATTGGAAATGAGGGAAGGGATGTGCTCAAGCATGGAGACCACATTTGAGGGATCTACCTCATCTTATATTCTGAGTAGAGGGAAACAAAATGGACTTTGGCATCAAATTTGATACTAGAGAAATTTGAGACCACATAACCATCTTCTAGATCAATGCTAGAGACATTATTCCTAGACATTGTAGCCTTGGCCTAATTATGGAAAAAATTGGTGTTTTTTTCCCTAGCCTTGAGCAAAAGACTACGCGATTTGAGCCTCTGTAATTCATCTTCTTGTTTCACTTCCCTTTGATATATGATTTGCAGATTTAGCTCTTCCCTTTGTAGTTCGGTCATGATTAATTTGTTCTCATTTTCTTTTTGGAGGGAATATAACTTCTCTTTTAGATATTTCCTTTCCTTATCTGGTGGGGTCTAGAAGGATCTAGCCCATTGCTTTAGGGTTTTTTTGACCAAGATTAACTTTTTCTTCTAGATATAGACAAGGGTACCGAGAACCCATGTTTTCCAAGTAAAATCAACCAATTATATCACTTCAGGGTGACTGAGCCAAAGGGGGTTGAAGTCGAAGGGGAGAGGCCCATACTAAAAAAGATCATGGATATGTAAGGATATATGCTTTTGGTCAAAAGTGAAAGAGGGGAAGATGAAGGATTTAATTGAGGAGTTTGATGAGATAAAGTTGATATCGATAAAAAATGATCCAATCTAGCCACAATATGCCTAGGAACTAATCTCATATTTGATCATGTATACCTTCCGTTTTTGGGATTTATGTCCAACAAATCCCACTCCTCCAAAATGCTCTCCATATTATCTTGGAAGGGGTCCCGACCATAAGAACCTCCTTTCTTTTCCAAGCTATTTCTAATGACATTAAATTCACCAACCAATATATATTTTTTTGCATACTTGGTGTCTTTTAACCTTTGTAAAGATCTCCAACACTTAGATTTCTCAGTTTGGTTAGTTGACATATAAATATTAATCACAACAAACAAAATATTTTTTTGGTTGCATCAGGATCTTTAGATTTCTCAATTTTGTTAGTCGGCATATAAGTATTAATCACAACAAAAAAATTATTTTTTTGGTTGCATCAAAATTTAGCTAAAATCTAATGTTGGGCACTCATGGTGAAGATCAAACTTACCTCATAATTTTTCCATATGGTGCACAAACCCCCCGAGTAACCTCTGGAGGAAACTACTAAAGCTTCGTTGGATCTCCATACTCTTTTTCCCTATTTTTATTGCCTCTTTAGCATGCAATTTGATCTCCTAGATCAAGAGTACTTGGGGATTTTCAAATCTAATTAAATCCCCAACAACCAATAATTTAGGGTCACTTCCAAGACCCCTATAGTTCCAGGAGACCAACTTCATTATTTTGGATGATTTGAGAGGGAACCTCCTTTATTTGTTGCATTCCCTCCAAGATTTTTTGAAGAATTTGATCTTCCTATCATTTTTAGGATAGTTTGATAAGATCCCAATAAAATGTCTTTGTTTGATTTCTCTTCTCGAGTTGTTTGAGAAGATTTTCTACCAGAGCGAAAAGGGAGTATTTGTTGAAATCCTTACTCTGACACCTACATATCTTTTTATCTAGTGATTTACTAGTTGTAAATAAAATTAGTAGCTCACAAAACAACAAACACTACTAGAATATTAAACTCAAATAAAGATAGTGGAAGCAATACTAGAATCCAAAAATCTCAACCACAATACACAAAGATATTATTTTCATCAACTAAGCTTATCATTCAAATAACTTCAAATCTTACAAGGGATCTCATACTTGGGATAATGGCCCACAAAGAAATACAAAAAACTATGAAAAGTACCTGCAAACCCTAGCAATCTCCTATGTTGTTGTATGACCTTTTACTTCACTCTTCTTGAGATGTATGTGACTTTACTTAAGTAAACCCACATATACATGATTGTGTCCACTCATACCAACATACACACATTCAAGGACTGTATGAAACTTTGTATGGGGTGATCTTGTTGTTGCAGCGGCAATCAACTGAAACCCACTTGCAACTTCCCTTGTTTTGTCTTCTCCCTAACCTGATCTCTAGAAGGAAGTCCTTCTCCACCTATCTAATATCTCCTTGAATCACAGTCCTTTGTGATCCAATCCTTTGAGAAAAATTCCTTCTATGCTCTTTATAAATGTGTCAAGTCAGTGTCTTCCTCCTTCACCCTATCCTTGATTTTAWAAGATTGAGTTATGACGTAACCCTAATCTTTAAAKTTATTGASAATTGAGATTACTTCTCACCTCAYGGGCTATCRTGCGCCTAAAACGRAKATCATATGMAAAAGTTATGACCYCGGGAARTTGATGTACTAACTTACCCAAATGGGGCCCACGTGAMTTTTGGCGCTTATAACAAGTCTCTTAACTATTTGTACATATTYGAGAGTAAGATCAAAAGATATATCTTCTAGTGAATCTATATTCCAAGAAAAAAATAGTGAACCATTATCCTAATGAACTAAAAACATTTCAGAGTCATAAAAAAAAAAAAAAACTCTTAGCATTATACATCAATAGGAAAATATAAAGCAATCAATATCATAAATTGACTAAAGAGGTGACAACTATGCCTCCTTGAGATTCCTCCACAATCAGGGTTCCCTCTATAACCTGAAGAACTTCCTTTCAATAGGGATCTACTTCCTCATTCAACTCTTGAAAGATATGAGTGAATGAGATAGCTTCAAAAGAACTTGCCACTATTTTCAATTGATCACCAATAGGCTTGAAATATATATTATTTAATTGAATAGATCCCTACATCTAATTGATAACTATACTAGAATCTTGAAATATTTAGATTTTCTTAACATTATTTTCCAGGTAACATTTTAAGAGACATCTTAAGGCTATAAATTCAACATAATTATTGGTTTCTACCCCTAATTTAGATTTGAAATTTACAATGTGATGATCTAACAAATACAAGCTTCCATCAACACCACTAAATTTTGGATATCCTTGCATGGATCCTTTAAGAAAACCCCATACTTTGGGTCTTATCTATCTCCATATTTAATATATGCCTAGGACTTGGATTAGCAGGTCTACTACTTACTAAAAGGTTTGATCTTATTGATACTCAAAATGGAGTGGAAATTCAACAAGTCAATGGTAAAGTGTATAGAAAAGTAGAAGCAATCGTGATGATCATGCCATAATAATACCTTCCTTACTAAGAGGGAGTATTGAAGTTTGAGTATCTTCGAAAGATATTCTTATTATATTCATATTTTATTGACCAAGAAAAAACCCTAAAGAATAATATTATATTATATTTTTTAAGTCGGCCCTATTGTGCCTTGACAAGTCAATTTTAAATTAGAAAGATAAAGTGGACGGGTCGGCCCTAACCTAATTTCTGGAGGGAAAAACTTGTATTTATAAGAGGTTACACACCTCACTTGGAGAACACACACAACAAGCTCTCTCACACAGAAAAGTGTGCAAGTCTAAGAGAATGATGCAACTACAGAGGAAGGGTGACACAACTACTGAGAAAGGGTGTTCTGGTGAAGGGTTTTGGTTATATGTTGAAAGACTATCTTGGTCTAGTGGCACACTACTCTATTCTGGTTAGAGTTTTCTAGTTTATCTTCTGTTTGGTGAGATCTCTCTTGAGAGAGGCATTGTACTTGTTGAAGAATCTATATTGAAGAAGCTTTGTTGGGTTTTCTCCCCTGTGAGGGTTTCCCAGGATAAATCTTGTGTATATTATGATTGTCTTTCTTTCAGTGATCCTTAGGCATGTAATTATTGTTTTAATAGTCTAAAGTTAAAGAATAGTGAACACACTTAATTGCTTAAGAGGAATTTTAACAGATTTGAGGTGCTTCACTAAAAGATATCAAGATCTACTTATATTTAATGCTAAATAAAAACTTCAATCATTATTGTTGAATGCTGATGGAAGGAAATAGTAGATCTTTTATCCAATTTTCAACAAACAAATAATTTCATCCAAGGAGTTAGAAGTGTGTCTCTAATACCATGAAAGACTAGGAAAAATATGTAGAAACATATGACCAAGATATATCCTATATAAACTCCTATGAAAAAAAATAATATAATAAAAGGGATCTAACAAACAAATGAGAGGAGACAAGATAATTTACATGGTAAAACCCCAAGGTGGGGAAACATTCACGAAGGTAAGGCCTTCTTATTCTTCAAGAAACTCTCCCAATTACATTAGCTAGAGCGCACACATATATGGAGTTCAAATGGGATCCATACAACTCTCAATCATATGGATGGTATAGCCTAAGGACCCATAGGATCTAGGAAAATGATCAATACCATAAGCCACCCTCCACCCTTACATGATTCAAGACCAATTTCCCATATTTATAGTAAGCATGAGAAACTTGAACCATTGATCATGAGGCATAATCAACAGTGGAGATCAACCAATCCATAAAGGTTGACGATAAGTTCAACAAGAGGTAAGAGAGTAGTGGATTGGAATGACCTATGAGTGTAGGTCATCATAACCTGAGAGATAGATCACTACCAAATAAATCCCTAAACTATCTCCATGTCCACATGTGCAATATTAAAAAAGTCTGATGAGGTCATGTTACATGTATAAGTTCCCCACAAATGATGTTATAGTGATCATCATTATGACACTAGGTACAAAATTACATCAAGCCACAATACAACATTAAAACAAATTCTAATAGGACCTTCGATACTTCATAAGGTTTTCTTTCAACTTCACCTTGAAGTAAGACTCCTAAAAACTCAATGAGAGACGCAAACTCCTAGAATTGAAATCAAATAATTGACATAAAATTCATTACAAAAGAAATATTGCAAGTGACCTTATAATGAGAGATACTTCAATTTTATGAGCAAATTTTCCTTAACGTGCAAATGATTGCTTTCCTTCTCAAGGTCATGTGCTTGCCTTCTTTAATATTACAATTCTTTCTTTAAGAGAGATCTTATATAACATTATTTGTTTCCAATACAACAATAATACCACCATGCATTAATAGTCATGAGGCCCCACACACAAATATCGTGAGTCCCCCTTATTCAATTCAGCAGGTTTAGGAAAAAAGACGAAAAAATCAATTTTATTAAGTCACCGTCCTTAGAGATGTTGCACTTATCAAGATAAAACAATGTCCACTTATAAATCCCCTTGTATATTTGAAGCACCATAGATATTGAATGCTCATGGAAGGAAATAGTAGACCTCATATCCAATTTTCAACAAACAAAGAAGTTTATCCAACGAGATAATTGTGTGGCTCTAATACCATGAAAGACCAAGAAAAATATGTAGAAACATATAACCAAGATCTATACTACCTAAAATTTTATGGAAAACATTAATCCAATAAAATAGATTGAACAAACAAAGGAGAGAAGACAAGATAATTTACATGGTAAAACACCAAGGTGGGAAAACATCCACATAAACAAGGCCTTCTAATTCTTCAAAAAACTCTCTGAATTACATAAGCTAGATCACACACATGTATGGAGTTCAAATGAGATCCATGCAAATCTCAATCATATGGATGATCTAGCCTAAGGACTGATAGGGTTGCAGATAATGATCAATACCATAAGCTACCCTCCACACTTACATGATTCAAGACCAATTGCCTCTATTTGTAGTAACCAAGAGAAACATGGACCATTGGTAATGATGCACAATCAAGGGTGGACATCAACCAATCCATAAAGGTTGATGATAAGATCATCAAGAGATAAGGGAGAAGTAGTGGATAAGAATGACCTATGAGTTTAGGTCATCATAACCTAAGAGACATGTCACCACCAAATAACTCACAAAATTATCTCCATGGGCACATGTGCAATATTACAAAATTATGTTGAGGTCATGTTACATGTATAAGTGCCCCACAAATAATCATCATTATGACACTAGGTACAAAATTACATCAAGACACTAAACAACATTAAAATACATTATAACATGACATTTAATACTTCATAAAGGTTTCTTGCAACTCCACCTTGAAGTAAGACTCCTTAAAATTCAATGAGAGACTCAAACTCCTATAATTGAAATCAAAGAATTGACACAAAATTCATTACAAAATAAATATCATAGGTGACCTTATAATGATAGATAGTTCAAAGTTGTGAGCAAATTTGTCTTAATGTGCAAATGATTGCTTTCCTTCTGAAGCTCATGTTCTTTCATTTTTTAATATTATAGTGACTTCTTCATAGGAGAGAGATTATATAACATTGTTTGTTTCCAATGCAACAATAATACCACCATGCATTAATAGTCATGAGACCCCACACACAAAGATCCTAAGACATCTTTATTCAATTTTGAGGGGATCTAAGACATAAGACCAAAAAATCAATTTTATTGAGTCACTATTCTTAGAGATCTTGTGTTTATCATGAAAACACAATGTCCACTTATAACTCCCTTTGTAGATTTAAAACATCATATATTCCCAAACTCCGAAATGTTTAAAATAAAAAACTTATTACTGCAAAAATAAATCCATTTAAAAATTGGAAATCATATAATCTTCTTATTCAAAAAATTTCTTACAATTCCATTGCAAATTATTTTTTCAAATAAAAATATATATACAAAACTCAAAGTTATTTACCAATAACAACCCAAAATGCCTTGAACTTATTACAATTCTTTTTCAATAAAATAAAGGTTCCCTTACTAAATAAATGTATAAAAGAATTCTATCTAAAATAATTATAAATACAATTATAAATACAATTTCCTTTTGAAAAGCCATTTTCATACTCAAATAATCATAATTAACTTTGATAAGGTACTACAATTTCCTATTGAAAAGTCAATCACATACTCAAATGATCATAATTACCTTTCATAAGGTACTATAAATTCATGTTGAAAAAATAAATTCTTTAAAAGTCATATTGGAAAGTCAGTTGCATTTTCAAATAATCATAATTACCTTTCATAATAACATACTACAATTTCCTATTAAAAATCAAATACAAAGTTAAATGATCATAATTACATTTCATGAGGTACTACAAACAAATTATCATAATAATAAAATTGAAATTGAAAAGTAAATATTAGCTTTACAAACTTAAATGATCATAATTACATTTCATAAAGTATTATAAACAAAACTATCATAATAATAAAATTGAAATTGAAAAGTGAATATTAACTTTACAAACTTAAATGATCGTAATTACATTTCAGAAGTACTACAAACAAAATTATCGTAATAATAAAATTGAAATTGAAAAGTGAATATTAGCTTTGATAAAGTAATATAATTTCATGCCGTTGAAAAGTGAATATCACCTTATGGTAATAATAAAATACAATTTTTTTTATTAAAAATTAATTACAAATTTAAATGATCACAATTATATTTAATGAGGTAATACAAACAAAATTATCATAATAATAAAATTGAAAAGTGAATATGACCTTTGATAAGATTGGAAAGTCAATCACATACTCAAATGATCATAATTACATTTTATAAAGTATTACAAATAAAATGATCATAATAATAAAATTGGAAAGTGAGTATTACTTTTGATAGGGTAATATAATTTCATGTTGTTGGGAAATTTTGGTTTTTCTGAGATATGGGAGATATTCGATATTTTATTACAATAATGTGTTTCATATATATGGAACATAAGGTGACTATTCATGAAAGGATGCGTCCCTTGAATAATCAATAACTATTTATTATTATCATTTAGTTATTATATACTATTTTAATAATCAATAATAATTATATTATTAATTATTATCTTTAGAGAATGTCTTTCCAATGTTGTCCAAACATCAACATCCCTCTCAACGAGGGAGACATTCTGCAACATGTCACTCTTTTCTTTGAGGTATAAAAACTTCACCCTAGACTCATGACACTTGTATGTCAGTCTTGGGAGACATCTCTCTCCCACCTGAACCGAGGAGAAACTCCTTCTGCGATTCTCCCTCTGAGCCAATTAATTGTCTCTAAGATTAGGCTCACTTTGGGTCCGCATGTAATAGCATATAGCATCTTGAATCTTTATCATTCCTTGTCAAATCACCATCACTAGGACAAAGTTCACACCAGGATCTTTCACCACAGATACACACCTATGAGTGAATGTCGGCTTGATGCTAACTAACACGTGGAAAGCACTTCAAGCACCTCGAGTCCATATTATTTCTTGTCATGATCAAGGAAGGACTACGTTTGGGTCCATTTATCACAAGTGCACCTTTGTGATAAATGTATCCTATCTCCCTTGGTCTACAGCCCAATGTAAGAGAAGTTATGCCCGATGATGAAACATCAACACTCCCTCTTAGCTAGGGAGGTATCTTTCCATAGTAGTACACAACTATTGTCTAGAGACACGCAGTCTCCGCCAGTGATACAAAACCACCATAGTAGTAAAATATTTGTCACACATGGAACTCCCAGGTGGACTTCTAGAGGTTACTCCCTCTAGGAACACTTAGGTTCAACTCCCCATAGTGTGAGACATCAAGGGTCAACTCCTTTGACATGTTCTCATGTTCTCTGAACATGGGACGATGAGATATAAGCCCAAATGCACTTATTCCTTCTCGAATAAGTGTCCTCACAGATCAACTCAACTCATTTCACAGAGGAGTACGATCTGTAGAAAGTTTGTCACACATGGCACTCCATGTGGACTTCTAGAGGCTACACCCTCTAGAAACACTAGGGTCAACTCCCATAGTGTATGATGTCAAGGGTCAATTCCCTTGACATGTCCTCATGTTCTCTCCACATGGGATGTTGGGTTATAATCCCAACTACACTTATTCCTTCTCGAATAAGTGTTCCACGGATAAGTGTCCTCACAGATCAACTCAACTCAATTCACAGAGGAGTACGATCAGGAGAAAGTTTGTCACACATGGCACTCCATGTGGACTTCTAGAGGCTACACCCTCTAGAAACACTAGGGTCAATTCCCATAGTGTATGACATCAAGGGTCAACTCCCTTAACATGTCCTCATGTGCTCTCCACATGGGACATTGGGTTATAAGCCCAACCACACTTATCCCTTCTCGGATAGGTGCCCCACTTATCCATTCTCGGATAAGTGTCATCACAGATCAAATCAACTCAGTCACATAGGAGTACAATCTGGAGAATGTCTCGGGAAGCTGCAAATATCAACACTCCCTCTCAGCGAGGGAGGCATTCTCTGCCACGCCAAGTCTGTCATAGAAGTACTTAAACTTCATCCCGGTTTGGTAAGAACATCAACAACCTGCTCATTTATAGGAAGGTACTGCACCAATACTTCCTTCCTTTGCACCATGTTTTGGATGAAATGGTACTTGATCTCAATGTGGTTTGATTTTTCATGAAACACCGAATTATCAGAGATCTTCACACAACTTTGGTTACCATAATGAATAATGGTGGAATCCAACACATGTTCGGTTAGATCTGCAAGGAGCTTGTGAAGCCACACTGCTTCACGGACTAACATACTTAATGCAATGTATTATTCTTTTGTTGTTCTCAACACCACATAAGTTCATTTCCTGCTACACCAGGAAACCATGAAAGATCCCAAAGTAAAGCAACACCGGAAGGTGCTTTTTCCGTCTACTGTGCTCCCTGCCCAATCAGAGTCAATATATTTCTGCCATATCATATCAATACTGGAAGTATATCTCAAACCATGTCGAACTGTGCCTCACAAGTATCTCAACACATGTTTCACAACAATCTAGTGTGTCTATCTCAACTGACTTATAAAATGGCTAAGTGCACTCACTGCATAGCAAATATTTGGTCTGGTGTTTAACCAGATACATCAATTATCCAATCAGTTGTCTGTACAGAGTCGAATAAATATCGTCAGAAATGGAAGAAGAGACACTTAGTTTCTTCATATTCGTCATCATTGGTGTAGCCATGAGCTTCAAGTTCAATAACTCAAATTTCTTCAATTTCTCAACTGTGTACTTCCCATGACTTAGGAAGATCTCATCAGTTCTTTGCCACACCTCTAGTCCCAAAAAGTAGTGCATCATACCAAGGTCCTTTATCTCAAAATTAGAGGCCAATGCATACCTGCATTCAACAATAAGGCTCTCTGTATCGATGAGGAATAAATCAAAGTAGAGGACCAAAATTAGGGACTCACCATTAACAGTCTTTTAGTACAAGCTGTGATCAACAACACTTTTGTTGAAGCCCAAAAAATCATCAAGTTTCCATCAATCCTTGCATACCAAGCTCGAGGTGGTTTCTTGATTCCATACAAGGCCATTTTCAACCTGCACACATGAGACTCCTTCTCATGTATCACAAAACCATCGGGTTGCTCGATGTATATTTCTTCCTCAATCTCTCCATTGAGAAAGGTTGTCTTTACATCCATCTGATGTACTCTCTAACCCATGGATGTTGCAAGGGAAATAATCATCTGGATAGAAGTGTATCGAGCAACAAGAGAAAATGTCTCCTCATAATCTATTCCCTCCACCTGAGAGAATCCTCTAGAAACAAAGCTCGTTTTGTGCCTCTCGATGCTCCTGCCAACTTTTTGTTTGATCTTGTAGATCCATTTATAAGTTACTACAAACTTCCCCTCAGGTCTCGGAACAATATCCCACACATCATTCTTCATGATGGATTGATACTCCTCCATCATGGCATCTCTCCATACTGGATGACTAGTTGCCTCCTCATAACAAGAAGGTTTAGAATCAATNCGACATAACACGAATATCTCTGAGGTATCTTGCTTTCTCGGAAGGTACCCTCTCTTTATGTCTCTTACTCAATCTATCTCTGACCAAGGATGAAGATATTATATTCCTTCGAAGACTCACTGTACCCCATAAATGTATACTGAACACCCAAATATCCTGAAGTGTCCAACCTCAAGCTTAACTCCAGTGAAGGCCTCCTCAAGAGTCATGTTCCTCAAGGAATTTTGTTCTAAACATACATTACAGTCATGGAATAAATATTAACTGTCTCAAAAATCATGAATCATCACCTTGACTGTCTCAACAATAGATTTGTTCTTCCTCTCTGTGACCCCATTCTGTTGAGGGTTGTGAGGAATGGTGTACTCCCTCTTGATCCCTACCTCAAACATCTCTAGGACATATCGAGGTTTCCTCATGGAACCAATGTCCCCTAAGACATATCGATGTTTCTTCATGAAACCAATGTCTTGGTTCCTTCATCTAGTAATCCACTGATTACTTTGCAATCAACTAGTAGCATACTGCTACTACCATGTCATCGATAGCTCAAATCATCTGCCACATTATTTATGACTATATTGCAATCAACCAATAACACACGGCTACTGCAATGTCATCCAATAGTACACAACAACTTCCATAGTCTCCATGACCATCTTGTAATGTTTCTCCTCTCCCAATAGTCTTATTCACACCTAGCCACCTCGCATGGCTTAGGAAGTACTTGTACCCAACTGAGCATTACTCCCTCAATCTCCTCACATGACTAATTAGGGAAACCCTTGTCCAGAGAGGTTAGTCGACTGGAGGAGAGAAAACACCACACCTCCCTCTTAACGTTGATAAGCAACTTCAGATAACATGATCGTTTCATTTGGCAAAGTATCTACTTTATAATTGTAATCTTTACAAAAGGAGTCCATGGAATATTATAATCCTTCATCGTTATTAAAAATGGAAGATTATCCTTCCTGGTTATTAAAAATGCCCAACGGGAATATATCACATAACGTTCCTAGTAAGTCGCATCAATTGCTTACTGTTACATGTCAAAATTACTCACTTCGATAGTGTCGCAAGTGTCGTCATTACAAGTGTCGCAAGTGTCGCATTTTGCTCACAAGTGTCATAAGTGTCAAAGAAAGCATACCGCCATGATGCCTATGTCGTGCCTATAACGACATGAGGAGGACACTTGGCACATGTCAAACACTTGATTTGGAAGAGGAGGAAAGGTTAACTGGGCTCATGAACCTTTTTCCATCTGAAAACACTCAAAAAACTAAGTTTTTGGAGGGGAGTGCTCCCTTATAACTATCTCAGGAGTGCTGGCACCCCCCCATAAGCCATCAGGGAGTGTTATAGCGCTGCTTTAGCCCTTTTGCAAGAGCGCTCCTACCCTCAGGAGTGTTGGCGCTCCCCTATACACTATTGGGGAGCGTTATAACACTTTGAGTGCCCTTTTGAGGGAGCGCTATCTATTCTGGGCAGTAGTTAAGTTGTTGAGATGAATGGGGGAAGGATCCTTTCATTCTTGGAAGGCAGTTGGATTAGAATCCCTAGTCCAGCCATGATCTTAGGGCAGATCCTCAACTGAAGGAGGAAAATCCTCAACTTCCCCAAGGATATCTCAAGAGGTTAGGCCTCTCTAAACCTATATAAGCAAGCTTTCTCATGGTGAAAGGGGATTGGGAAAGGGAGAATCACACCAAACTTATGATCTTATAAGTGGTGCTGGAACATAGATATTTTGGAGGCAAGAGACCTATGATCTCATAGGGAGCAATCAATGAAGCTATCATCATTTAGATCGTGGACCTTTTGAGCAAGGGTTAGACAAGGAGGACTTGACGAAATTGTCGCATTCCATCTACGGCTGTAAGCAATGTTTTGTCCTCATTAATATAATTTGCTTGGCCTGTTTCTTTCTAATTTGTGTTCAATCTCACATGAATTTGTCTCTTTAGTAGATAGACCTATTTCAGACTAATCTTGATAGAGTAGGANAAGGTACTTCTTTTCTCTTTCCTTCTCACACACTAGTCCACCTAGATCTAAAAGGAAGTCAGTGACCATGATAAGCACTTTCTGTCTTAGAGTTAAGAGTCTAGCTCTTTGAGGAGATCTACTTGTCCGTAGGGAGATATTCCTTCAACACTTACATTCTTCAATTATCACAATGACAAGCAAACTGAAAACTTCAACTCAACGACAAGATATTATGTTCCTTATAGAAAGCAATATACATCTCCAATTTTCGAAGACAAGAGCCAGAGCGATGGAAGCACTAGAGCATCCATTCTTCTGTCCGTGCTATAACAATCCCGACCTCTTTTCTTACCAGATCACTCCTTCCCATATCATTCAAAAGCATGATATGTTCAGCATAACCCTAGTGATAGCGCAGGTTTCTTGTTGGATTTAAAACGGGCCAGCTACAGTCCGTACTCTGTTAGGCAAAATGCTAAATATGTCCCTGAATTGATTGGGAAACCATTTCCGGGAATAGGCGCATTGCATACTAATACAACTTGGGTAGCAGGAGTTGAGCAACAAATGCCTTTTGATTATGACAATCAAGATGGGAACAATAGAGCTATTATGTCGACAGTGGACCAATTTAGGTCGAATTCTGAATATTCAATTTGGCAACAACATAATTATATGGGGTCATATCAAATTCTTGCATCTTTCTCAGTTGCAAATCTTCCATCAAACCCTTTTCCAGGATTGGGCCCGAAGCTGTTTAATCCAACGGTGGTACACCCATCTGACTCTGGTAATCAAGAAGATGCGAACCAACCGCCAGTGGACCAGTTCTGAGGTATTGACATTCAGAGGTGGTTACATGCATATATGCATAACGAATTTCAATTATGGCGAAGCTTATGACCCAAACCCTTAATACAACATAATGAATTATATCGATAACATATAGCTATGCTTATTTTGTCGATATCCTTATACGCATTCTAAGAACAACCACAGTCAAGTTTCATTTATTCAGCTAAAAACAAGATAAGCCACCAATATTGTTGGTTTGCTCGTTCTCATGTTAAGTGCAACAATTATGGATTGATGTAACACAATCAATCTAACTCTGCTCTCATTTTCTTGGGCCTGCTCTGATACCATGTTGGTTTTTCTTCATGAGATATGAGAAATATTCTATATTTTATTACAATAATGAGTGTTCCATATATAGGGAACATAAGGTGACCGTCCATGAAAGGATGCGTCCCTTGAATAATCAATAACTACTTACTATTATCATTTAGTTATTATATACTATTTTAATAATCAATAATAATTATAATATTAATTATTATCTTTAGAGAATGTCTTTCCTATGTTGTCCAAACATCAAAAAAAAGTGGATATTATCTTTCATGAGGTAATAGACTGTTATGTTGGAAAGTGAATTGTTCTAAAAACATTATAGAAAAGTGAATTGCATATTTAAATGCTTATTGTTTCTTAATTTTTGTATGAAATGTTAGTTGACTCTGGCCAGATTTTCAGGATAGCCTGAGTATGATCAAAGTTCTATGTATTTTAAAACTTTATCCCATTCTAGGAGTTTTGCCCTATTTTAAATCAATCTAAATACTTAGAAAATAGATCAGAATTTTGGATTGGCTAGAAATTTAAAATTTCATCACCCAAAAATCTGAAAGAACACTCTGAAGGGAAGATTGCTCCCCAATTAGCCTACTCCAATAATAATAATAATATAATAATATGTATGTAATATGTTTTCTAAATTGATATCAGATCTGGTTCATCCCCGAGAGGCCGGGATCATGTACTTTCTGAGATTCTTCTAATCCTCTGTACATAGGTTAGTATAAGAGAGTCAACTATTTTGTTTGGCGAGATTAGATCATATTTTATGTGTGAATGATAGCAATGAAAACTGTTGTTGCATAGGTGAGAAAGAAATAGACAAGGCGCACTAAAGTCAAAGGCATATTATCATAGCAGCTACCAAGATTTTCTGGCGGATGCAAACCTTCTTGGTGGCTGCATAATTCACATCACCCGACGGCTGCGTTCGATTGGCAGCTGCTTACTCAGTGATCTTGTTTCATGAGACGGGTCTGTCCTCATAATAAACCAAAGTTGCTGGAGCGATTTGTTTGCTGCGTGAAGATCTGCGGGAACCTGCAATGTTTTTCTGAGTACCAAATGGTTGCAATGGTGATGGAAATAATCATGGTTCTGTCAAAGCTGCCTTCAAATGTTCAAGAAACTACTAATTCCTCCAAGTCTGGATGGTGCGACCTACTTGTGAAAAAAATCGATAACAGACGATGAATCCGAGCGCATTGTATTTGCGATGGCAGATTCTAATCATGCTGTAATAGAAGTTACAAACTCTATAACGGACCAGACTGGCAATACTCACATTGTGATAATTTTGCAGCTACTTTAATCCAGAGTTTAATGGATTTGGGCGAGATATCATCTCTCCACTGTAATATGTTCTCGTCTCCATCCGACTGTTTACTAACAAATTTTGGATTAGAAGTGTTCTACACGGGACCGGATTCATTGGCTACAGAGACCATTTAGTTTGAATATATGTATTGTGGTCGAAGTCATAATATGCATTCAAAGAAAAGAACGTTAAGAAGTTCTCGTTTTTCCATGTACGTGGTCGAAGAAAGTTTCAACTAGGTTTGAAGGGGCCAACTATATTAGTCTATTTTTTTTTTTTGAATAATGTAAGTGTATATTTAGTATTATTTTTGTTTGTGAAATGAATTATGAAGAACCAATCATTGAACACAATAACACAATTTAAGTGGGTAGTTTTTGATGTATGTGGTGCCACAAGAATATATCAGTGGTTTGATTATGTCTATAGTGTGTTACATTTTCTCCTTTCATTCAATTACCTTGGTCTAGTTTAAGTGGTAATTTGGTAACTTAAGTGGTAATTTGCAAGGTTAACTGACACAA